>OY856386.1:18343270-18543270 GCA_963693495.1 Malacosoma neustria
CTCATTTGGATGGCAACCCATCTCGGTCCTCTGGTATATGCTTAACTATAATAACCTTGTACTGTGTGCAGCAAAAATACCCAGGATGTAGTTCTCCTACGCAGCTGGCAGTGTGTTATCAGTGCCCTTTGCATCGCAAACATTCGTGGCTCGTTGGCCTATCTGCTATTCCATAACAGTCAAAAAACAACTTATGATGAAAAGTAAATTAGTTGAAATGAAATAGGGATACTCGTTAAAACTAGAAATATTAGTCTAGGATTCTTTTTACAAGCGTTTCGATGTCACTCCGCGTGTTATTAATTTGATGCTCTTCCGCAACTTATTTTCTTTATTCCAAGAGAGACTTATCGCTCGCCTCTGAAGGACAAACGCAACAGTGCCCTACCTTAACTATGATCTCGAAAGAAATAATAATTATCTACGTGGTAGGGCCCCAAGTCTGTCTAGATGGCGACCATCTTTGGTTTTAAGTATGCCGCCATAATAACTTTGTTGTGTTCCGGAATTAGTGACCCAAGTTCCTGTACCCTTATGGGACAGCAGCGTGTTCGCGATGCCACTGGCGTTGCACACATTCATAGGCGACGGTAACCGCTGATTACTGAGTGGGCCGTCAGCCTATCCGCTGTCCTAAGGCAATAAAAAAACGAGATGACCTTGTCTATACAATTAAAATAAACGAAAAATTTGTAAAGCGACTTCAATGAAATATTGATAAAACACTATTCTAAACAAATCTGAGACGGAACTAACTTGGTTACTTTAAACCACTACTTAATAGTCAATAGTTGGCAATGGCTCTCGGCTTTTGGAAGCACAGACAATTAATCTCCGGGCCATGCCAACGTACGTTAGTTACATTGTAGTATTCTTGACAGTTTTATACAATAATTATTTTAATATTAATTAATTTAATTAAATCACTTCCTTGAAACACTTCAATCACAAATTAATATTAATTTTAATATTATAACAAATCTTGTTAGAAATAATTAATAAAAAAATGGGTCCATAACATCAAAGAGTTAGAGGTACAATATCATTGCTGATAAGTAATAGTTTTATCAAGTACAAAAATCAAGAAGTTCACAGTTCATCAAAGGAAGAATTAATGATGTACGGGCAAATTCAATATCTAATAGCAGTTGTTTCGTTTCTTAGAGACTGAAATATAATTTATTATATCCTAAATAGAGAAATTTGCACACCAAGTTATTAATTAAGAAGTGGTATCATCTCACCCCTAAGATAGCAATTATCTTATTTGTAAGAAGATAGAAGTTAAATATAACTATAAAAAGTGAAAATCACGTCTTTCTAGAACCAGATAATAAATAAAATTAATTATTTTTAATATTACATAAATGAAAATAGTCTCAAAATCTTAGCCTATTATTATCTGTTTGTTCCTGCATAACAAAATCATAAAATATTTCTCATATAAAAAAATAATATATGTCATTATAATTTATAAAAATATTTATAGCACTAAAGATTAATAGCATAATACTAGCAAAGCTAAGAAGTCATCAGAAATAATGGTCGACATGTGGTAAGTGGTGATGGTCTAAATTAATGTGCATTTCTAACATAATGTGAGACGCCTGCCAAAAATAAAATAGCAAATACTCTTTATTGCTATTACAAAACTCGCAGGCGCCAAATTAAACTGTATCTCATAATTCTTATATAATTTTTATTTTAAATCAGAACAATTCTTTTTAAGTAGCTATTAGAAGTATAATAGATTAGTAGCGATATCCTAATACTTGTATAATAAATGCGAAAGTGATTACGCTTTCACGCCTAAACCGCTGAACTAATTTTGATGAATTTCGGTATAATCATAGATTGGATCTTGGAGAAGGACATAGGCTAGTTTTTTAAAATTTATATGGCAGAACAACGATTACCGAGTCAACTAGTAGAAGTAGGTTTTGCTATTTCTCATAGTTTAGTGATTTAATTAAATTAAGTGACTATAAATTATTATATACTGTATATATTATATAAATATATTTGTCGCCATAAAATTCAAGGGCTCAATTTGGCTTCACCTGTCAGCACATCATTCTGACGAGGTGCAATGATCTGACGAAAATTTTCCGGAAGGAATGAACCGCCAGATATTTTAA
Source organism: Malacosoma neustria (assembly GCA_963693495.1). Classification (NCBI taxonomy): domain Eukaryota; kingdom Metazoa; phylum Arthropoda; class Insecta; order Lepidoptera; family Lasiocampidae; genus Malacosoma; species Malacosoma neustria. Next base: position 18,345,409 of record OY856386.1, read on the forward strand.
AAAATGCACATACCTTATCTTACGTTGATTATCTCGGCACAAGAAAGAGACAGTGGATTAACACCGACATACGAATTGCGTAGTTATTTTAATCTTTACACTATACTTTATGTGTAAATAGTTTATCCTGAGTTTCAAATCAAGATTATTTATTTGATGATTTGATTCAAGATTTTTTATATTATAATTAGAAAATAACTCAGTACTCATAAAGAAATTCCGTTATAAATATTATACTCAAATACATAGATCGAGTTATTATTCACGGGATCAAACAATGATGTTTCATTAATATTACATTTATTTCTCAAAGTTTAATCAAGTTATAGACCTGTATAAAACTTATTTTATAAATAGACGGAAGTTCACGCGCACTCCCATTAATAGTAAACGCTCCCCAAAATAAATATGAGGAAATAACCCAATAAATAACTTGTTGCTAGCATATCAGTAGCAGGAACTGTCATGTCAGATGTTACACCGAGTTCCCGTAAAAGGTTCTATAAAAATATACCTTTAACCTAAGAGCATATGGCACGGCACGGGACCCACTTCCGCCTTTTCGGTCATACCGTTGGGGTTTTTGCCATTTCAATTGACCGTATTGATACTATACTGATGGTGTTATATGTATTTTTTATCACATAACGCCATCTAGTCCCAAAATAAGTAGCATAGCACTTGTATAATGGGTACCAGAGAACTAATATATACTTATATACGTAGAACAGAAATCGGACCTGTGACTTTGGCAAGCGTACCGACGTGTGTTAGTGGTTACACCACGAAAGTTATCACGTCATATAAGCTCTTTGTGTGTTAGATCATTAAAATTGATTAGATCTTACTGCAGACTGGGAACAATTCCTGGATTGTGAAGTGTAACCCATGCGTTTGAGTTTATTTGTAAACATTAGTGATTCTAGAACAATAATGCAAAAGGAGTGCCATAAAACGAAGCTACTACGAATGAAACTAATGGATACAATAGATCAAAGAAAATAAGAATGGACTGCTAGCAAAGGTAAGGATGGAGGAGAAATAACGAGGATATTATACCGATTATATTCTGGAATAAGAGCAGAAAGAAAAAGATGAGGTTTTAGTATTATGTTACATTTATGTGAATCAAAATTCAATAAAGACAAAAACTCCCATCTGAGGTGATGAGCACCATGTTTTGTATCTACTACTGAACGGTTACTAGCATCATCATATCCTATTAAAAAAATTATTTGCATGTATCGTTCCTGCTTACATGTTAAATAACATTACCGCATTTCATTCTTAAATGCAATAAATAGTTTGAGGTGAGTGTGGTGTACTAATAATATTTATGATTATATGTGTAGGTAGTTTTTCAATAAATTCAGTTCGATTCTCAACTACCCATTTAATTGATCGATCCCACAAAAAATAAGTAAATATTTAACTTAAAACCATATTTTTAAAGTTAAGGGGGCAGACTACCGCCAGTGAAAATTATAGTAGTGGCCCAAATTTAGCTGCTTCTATTTTGTTATGCATAAAAAGTAATTTCAATAAGTACATAGCATAAAGTAGTACAAAAGTTTTTTTTAAACTTACATTTCGGATAAAATACGTGGACAACGATGATAAACAATAAGATTTTGTATGAAACTCAGAAACGACTCCATGGTGCAATGCTCTAAGTCTTTAACATATTCCTTGCATACATCTCAATGTGTAACCTACATTTTAACACCTTATTCTTTAAGTAATAGTGTCCATTTTCTAATGGTACGAGTAAAGTATGAAAACTATTTTATTTGGCCGTAACATTTGCTCACTCATGGCTGTAATGATAATGTATTTTCTATGCTTTAACCGTATGTTTTTTCGCTTAGTTTATACGAATCGGTCGATATAACTTCGCTTGTGTATGCCAGGAAAAATTCCATGCTTTTAAGTGTGATATTTATGTCGTAATTTTACCGAAATCACATACAATTACAACTTTCGAGAAGCAACAGCTTACGCACGTCTCAATACGTTGGGGGGGGGGGGTCATATATATTTATTTTAAAAGAATGTATATAACAAAAAGTTACTATTTTACCATAGAGACCCATAACACAAGCGCTCTTTTCTACTTTTGGACTAGATTCCGCTGTGTGAATAACTAATTTATTTATTACTCGTGACGCAAGTGGGTAACTAATATACGCCTCAGGGCGTAAGCAGTGCGTGCCATTTATCTGTTGTCGTACCGTCCTCTGAAAGTTAAATGTAACAGGCGTTCTGCAATCATCAATTTCTATAAATCTCCATACGACAAATAATTAGTATGTAAACTGATCACTTACGAACTACTAAAGTATTCCTAAATCATTGATATAGATGTTTTAGGCGTATTTAAAAATGAAGGAGTTTATTACAAATACATTTTAAGCAAACTCTCAAATCACTTCATATTTTCTAACTCATGAGGCGTGTAATTGCAAAACTCGCTATAATAATATTTTTTGGAAACTCGTAAACTGAACTCAATCCATGCTGATTTAGTGGAATTTGATTCAAAAAGCAAAATAAAAGGTTGAATATAATATTGAAATATATAGAAGATAAAGGTATTTGTGAAAAAAAAGTTGATAGCTATGTAGATTAGAGTGTTTTAAAATGATATATATTATCTGCATTACATCAAAAAACGTTGTAGCGGCTTTTGCGACTACACGCCTCATATTATCTAACAATTGGTTGTGTGTGTACACGGTACTTGTACTGTAGACGTATCATCAATCATTGTTGAAAAGTAAAAGCTAGTTTTTAAATATTTAATACAATTAGTATTTGATCGCAAGTCCTGGCTAACTGATTACTTGGTGTCTGATTACTCGCTCACAGATTGTTAAGTCATGAGGTTTTTCCTATAGAGATTGGAGCGTCAGATCTGCCGTTATCTTAGCCAACCCTTACGACTACTTTCTTATACCTCCCGGTATTAAAAAAGTAGTATTACGTAATAGTAGCTCACAGCAATTTTTCCGTGTATTTCATAAGTAAAGAATATAAAAAAACACTTCAGATAAAATAGTCATAATATGCTTTTAAGACAAGTATAAGTAACTGAGTTTAAGTTTTTATTTATTTTACATTATTTGCTTAATTATCAGTATATTTGTACATTAACAAATTGCAGAACTCTCTTGACATTTAAATCAGTTGAAACCCTCCTCTAAGCTAACAGATAAAGCGACGGGTAGCAGCAAAAAAGGGAACTAAACATTCACAAACACACCCGTATGTGGAGAATAATTTAAAAATACGCAAAATACGGCCACTTCACTTCTAAAAAGGGGGGCAAGGGAGGCCCCGGGTTTGCGTATTTTTCGGTATGCGTGGCAGGTGCCCCCCTACGCCGGGGCTTCGTTAAAAAGCGCCCGACTACGTACTAATATAAAAGTTGCGCCTACCGCGTGTAAGTAGTGGGGGACGGGGGTTTTGGGCCCGGGGGTCGACCCACCTAGTTAGACAGTTAAAAGTATGCGGTATTAACAGAACGGAAATGAATATACGAGTGGGTACGAGTTTTTGGGAAGCTGAATCGCGGGTTAGGAATAATGAGAATATTTTTTGGTGTATTTTTCCGATACTTAGCCTGTGTAAACTGGTTGAAGTTGAAATAGCATTACAGATTAGTGATATTAATTAAATTATTGTGTGAAACTTGCAAATCATGAATAAATGAGCAACAACATTAAAATTATAAGAAAAAAGTAAATATAATTGGCATAATATAGAATCGGCTTATTGTCACATTATACAAACAGACAGTAGTAGTCATCATCGCCGAAAATGCGAAGTTAGGAAGAAAAAGTTTGAGCGAACCCCGGGTACCTAAGCAGAAGTTTGGATTGTAACCGAGATTTGAACGTTAGATTATAATAATGTTACAACAGTTCCATTTTGTAGGTGCTCTTTTTGGTTACATATCTCTTTTTTTGGCCCACCATTTTACATGTTCGCTTTATCTCGGTATTGGCGATAGTAAGCTATGTCGCCTGCTTAATGTAAAGCAAAGTGTGTCGTCCACCTACTCAACCAACCAATACTAAATATTGTAATCATATGAACTTTGTTTTTATTATAAATTAAAACCGAATATAATTGAATATTAAATCTGTTACTAATAAATTTTACTAAATGAGCAACATCCATTTAACTTAAAATAATATTTCCCTTTTGCAAATAATAAATAAACCTGAAACATTATATTTAACCAATATTTCAAAACAAACTAATCATATCACAAAACTTCATTATTTTTATGGTTTCGTTGGTAGAGAATAATTGCCTTATATCGTATTACGTTGCCATAACTCAATTTATGCTCTAAAACCATGGAGTAATTCATCTGTGAAAGGTTGATTACGGGTATCGTGTGCTTTATATTTCGTTAGGTCTGTCCATGAATTACAATTAGGAATTCGCAACACAAAATGTTTGTGCCGGTGCTGCTGACAATTTACCAGATTGCTCAGTTTTATGAAATAAAAAATAATAACCAAAATATTTGTGGTTATATTTTATACTTTTAGAATATATGCATACATGTTCATTAGTATGTATGCATGTATGCATTCATCAAACTTAACGTATTATTATTATATATGTCTTTTTGTACGACTACACATGGCATTGCTTCTTGAACTCATTTAACGGACTTCTTAAGGCATGGTTGATAATCGAAAGTTTCTTCAGATAATTCTAGTAATCAACACAACGTGGTGTACAACGTTGCTATATAATTATAAAACCTAAGTAAGAGAAATTAGCGATCGCTCCCAAAAGGAGACTACAATAAAATTGCCTTAAAGCACTTTAATTTCTTATCATTCAGCACGAGCGAAATCGAATGAACACGCTAACTATATAAGACTACATTCATGACTACTCCGCCAATCATCTCAATTACAGAACTTAATTTATACTATAAACTCTGACGTTAAGCGATCTTACAAAAACAATAGATTTGAAATGCAAAATTTATAATAAAATAATACACACACAACTTTAAAAGAATGTGTCTAATGACAAACTCTCGGTATAAAAAATCTAATTCACGCACGGTTCCTACACCCACCCCATCCCACCGCCACCCAAAAAGCGGGGGGGTAATACAAATGTGTACATATACGCAATTTTTGATCAATACTTAAAAATTAACCCAGCCTCCTGTAGTTTTTAAAATTATTCTGCGCATGTCATGATTTTTAATCAGGTCCCCCCTTTGCCTACCCACCGGTATACATATGTATTATTGTTTTATATATGTAGGTTTAATTATATATGTACAAAAAGTTCGAATTGTACTCTATGAACGAGTAATGTCGTGTTTGTTCTGGTTGAGGATTTTGACTGCGATGACTTAATGAGCTTGAGTTTAGATAACGTTTATAAACATAGATTTGCTTTACTTATTATTATTTGTACTTATAATTATTTGTACTAGAATAAAAACTGGCAAAATTCTAAACAGATTCAAATCGATTTCCCAGTGATTATATTCGAAATTTTAGTTGCTTGTTAGTTAGTATGCTTTTGGCAATTTTCATAAAAGCAATATGTTTACAGTCCACACATAACATATTTTATATCAATAAATGCGATGAAATATCATAAACGCGTCTTTCAACCTATAGGTTGAAAGACGCGTTTCCTATACTTAATACAATTAATAACGACCTCCATGATGCAACGGTTTTCGAATGTCAGAACGACTCCGGGAGTACGGGCTCTGTCCCAAGTGTGGGTGATTATGTCAATATTTACAACAAAAAAATACATCATATATGTATATAATAACACAAACGTTTTTCTGTTATTTTAGGATTAGATAGTGCTATATAAATTATCAGTATATTTATTTACAATAAATCTTTGGCTCATGAAAAGATTTTTAAGAGTCTTCCTTCAGTCTTTCTTCTTGAAAAAGAATGTTTTGGCATATATTAAGTACATTTTGTTATAGCCTAGAAATATTTATTTTTAGTAAAATATTGTACCATAGTAAAAATCTTTATAAATAACTGCCTATCTCAAATTAAGCCATGGTATTAAGAATAACATAAGCTTTGTACGAAAGTTCCCTTGACCGACTTTCTTGACCCAATTTCATTGAAAACAGATTAAATTTGTACGTCCTCTACAATTTTTAAGAAAATACATATTTTTGGTTTCTCTATTTCAGGATTTGAATCAAATATATATACTCTATATTTATTAATACAGCCATGTCATTCAAGTCAAAGAAAATTATAAGGCTAACTATATTTCACTCTTAGGGCATACTAAGAAATGACAAAGAGAATTCTCGCATAGCAATATCTTTTCTCTATTCGGCTATCCTTTCAGACGCTTGAAATGTGTTTACATATTATTTTGCCATGATCCTTGATAGTTTTATGTGCTAATATGCTTCTTAATCAAACCCACAAGACCCACAAAGCATTCACACCGTATAACCAACAATATTCTAATAATTAAGAATAATACATAAATATGAAACTATCTATACTACATAATCAAGAGAAAAATAAAACTTAAAATATTAAATTATGAGATTTTATCAATAATGAGATTTTATCAATAATTAATTATTTTTTATTTAAATTAAATTATTTTATATAACAATCCTTTGTTTTCAACCGACACATTTATTTTAGATTAATTAAATTAAAAATGAAACAAGCACCTTAGGTCATAAAACCTTGTGCCAAAATTAATTACCGTAATTAAGTAAATCAACAATGTGGCTGCGATCAATACAAAGTGGGTTTTATAAAGAAAACATTGAAACCTGGCTACGGGCTACGACGTAGCCACGTAGTACTACGTCGTAGCTCCCGGGACTACGTAAAAACAATATTTTTGTCCGTTAAGATGATTTCACACTTAGTAGGAAATCGTCCAATGCTATAATAAAAAAAATATAACACCATTTTCTAATATTCCTAACATTAACTCCTTCCTAACTAAACTCATTAACCATAGATACATAGTTTGGTCATTGCGCCGCTTATAAATTTCTTAAACATGAACCTGCCAATGTTTTGCTTTGTGAAATGTAATAAAATAAATTTTTTTATTAGTATAGTTTTTTAAATAATTTTTCCTGTAATTAAACATATAATCTGGATATCATATAATTTTCCTGTAATTATTAGTATGATAATAGACAAACAAAGAAAACGTCTAATAATTTCAAACGGTTTTAGTGTAACTATGACATGCATATGTAATTATAATTTTAAATTTTTTTTACTAAATATTTACTAAACATATGATATTTTTAAGAACAAAATAATGTTTAATAACATTCAAGTCTAAAATTGTTTCCGATTGTAAATTGCCAGTATGTATGTTCCTTTATTATTATAATTTTATTGTTGAGTCTTGAATGAAATATCTTTTCATGTTTTTTAGAGCTAAAATCTTAAGTAGCTAATTTTGGTTTAAATTAAATACTACTATAGTCAGGTGAAATAAAATTAAACCTAAAGTTAACCTAATTGTAGTTGTCAATATAATCCTGATAAAAAATTCTAGTTACATTCTAATTTAAAATAATTTTATTGCTATAAAATTTGTAGTGCGATAAGTACTATTTTTCAAAATTTCATGTTAAAGTACTGACTTTTGAGTTCATGAATAAAAATGCTTCAATAATTGAAGATAAGATTGAATAACTTTTAAGATGTCATCAATTTATGTATGCACACATTTGAACATCATGGTGTTTTCCAAGTTATGCAATAATTACCTGAATGATATATAAATAGATTGTTATATCGCCTTAACTCTAAAAAGCCACCGTTTGATAATATCTTCCACTAAGGTTAATAATAATTTGTCCAACGTTGACGCTCTGCAACTCCATAGGCAACTTAAGCGAATAATTTCATCTGATTAAACGTAAGTAGTACTGAATTTATAAGTTTTGTGATAAAAGCATCTGACTCACATCCATGAGCGGGCTAGTCAATAGATAACTGAAGCTTATGACCTTATCAAGGGGAGTTTACGGGATTTGTGACATTATTAAATTAATTAAAAAATCATTTAGCATTATTCCATTCATATTGATACCTCAACACCTTTACATCTTAGGTACCCCTCACTCAAAATTTTTAAGATTCAACTCAACCTGCTAATTTTACTTGGGTGTATGAATATGATGTACCTACTAAACTAAGCATTTGTAAAATAAAATAGGCTGTTCTTTCTCGCAAAATGTCATCTGAGACCGAATTGCTAAAATGACATCAATATCTTTATCTATTTAGTATATCTATAGAGTTATGAATATTTAAAAGGGGAAAAATTTATAATTATACAAAACCTTCCTATAGTTCGTTAGAACGGGATAATGATAAAAATGTATCGCGCACAGGGGGTGACTCACCCCGCCGAATTTTTCACCCCCGTTCGTTTAGCGAGATTCGATCCCGCAATCAGGGGGCCGGGGGGGGGGTTGGGAGGCATTTTTTGGACCCCCCACCCAACCATCGTAAATTGGAGCATATAATTTTTATTACAACGGTGTCGTGTGTGCTGTTAGAATCGTACATATAGGAAGTTTATTTCAACTCAGTACTGGTTTTACAGCTGCAAGCATCACAAAATTTCGTCTGAATAACATCTATTTTGAGCCCTTCTAATAATAAAAAGGGTTTACGTTTACTATCTTCTTACGTCAGACTTTGATGAAAATATCATTCTCAAATACAAATTCAGCTTTTAGTGACTTTTAAAGGCTGTTTTTCACAGTACAAATTGATAGCAAATCAAGTAGATAGGCTATTAAAACATATTATTTTGGTGCTATAATTGGTACACTACATTTATTTATAGAGGAAGAGACTGATCATATAATCTACTAGTCGTCTTTGGTAACTCCCTAGGTAAGACGTTGGGGATAGGTCTATTATATTTTGTAAGTCAGGGTTACGGCCTACCTAATAGTTAGCAGTTACCGTCGCTTATGGGTGTTTGTGATGTTAAAAACACAGCTAACTCACTGCTCTCTGTATAGAGAAACTGGAATTCGGGTTATTTATAAATACAAAGATACTGTGGCAAAATATTTAAAGATCAGAGTTGGTTGTTTTGTCACATTAATACTGACGAAACTGAACAAGTGAAAACTTGAACACACTGTTCTTAAGTATTTCAAATATCTATAAATGAATTCGATTTTAGAAAAACAAAAAAACTGAAAAGCAAAAAATAATAAACTTTCTTTTTAATTAACCTTAATAACTAAGTTCTTAAACTAATGTAAGTATACCTAAGCAATTTTGAGTTTAACGCTGGGATGATGATGATTATTTTTTGCTTTTCAGATTTAATGTCAGTTTCAATTTTTTGTTAAATTTTATAATTTTTTGTGGCTATAATCTTTACTAATTACTAAATGCCTGAATAAATCAATTCTGTCTAAAGTTATATATATATATATATATATATATATATATATATATATATATATATATATATATATATATATATATATATATATATATATATATATATATATATATATATATATATATATATATATATATATATATTAGCATTTTCAATTTAGTCACATCTACAAATGGTCATATCTCATCACCAACATGCTAATAATATTAGGGTGGGTAAAAAAATCGATTATTTTTTTGGTCCGACACACGAAAACTTGTTACTAGGTATCTATAGAAAGTACTCACCAAATATAAGCTCTTAATATTACTGAGAAGATTATTCTCATCATAGATTTGCATTTTCAATTTAGTCACATCTACAAATGGTCATATCTCATCACCAACATGCTATTTAACCTGCACCATCAATAATCTTTATAGGAAATTAAACGCTCTACTTAAATGGTCTCTTATGATTTTTTTGGTAAATCTAACCATTCAAAAGATATTAAAGGTTCAAAATTGAAAAATTTTAAAAACTTGATTTAAGAACCTCCTCCGTTTTTTTTCATCTGTTAATAATAAATCTCAATATAAATTAAGATTAAAACCTGAAATTATAATTAATAAATAGTCAAATAATTAAACAAAATAATTCAACGTGAAATATTTGTAGGCTCAATTAAAGTTGAAAATATACAAATCAATTTTTACTTTGACTATTAATAATTTGATATCAGCAAAAAACATACAAGTGAACTAGTAACATAAAATATAATATTAATCAGTGTACTTATCTAAAATTGAAATTAAATTTCCATTGAAAGTAAAACTCTGAAACGTGCAAAAATATCCAACGTTTCAAATAAAAACGGCTTCACTTTCAACTGACAATTGTAAGTAAATAAAACGTACGCATTTTTGGGGCAGCTTTCATTTTTTGTGTTTTTTCTAACTACCGCGTCTGACCGCTGTCCCGTCTAAAATATTGGTATGAAGCCGCTAGCATTGCACAAACATACTCTCGGTTTCACATTGTTCAATCACAACATTAATAATGTTTGCAGATGTTTTAATTTATAAAACATTATTACATTTGTTTGGTTTTTATTATATTTGTTTTCTTGTTTAGAAAAATAAAAAGATAATTCGAAAATATCTAATACAAAATAGCTATCATATGGTTATTATTTAAAAAAAAACAATTGACGGACACACACCCAGACAAGGACAAAATATTTGCACCAATTCTTTGGGGGAACGAACTCATAACAGACACAACTAGATCACTTGTGTAGCAACTGAGCCAGTTTTCTATTCAAGTTTTCGCCTTTTATGACAACCATAAGAATGAGATAAGCTTAAGATAAATACCATAAGAATGAGATAAGCTTAAGATAAATTAGACTCTGCATCGATATATCCAAATCTGAATTAATATGATAATTATTACCCAAGAGATAAAATATAAGATGCTTTTAAAAGAAATACTTAAATAAAGAATATAAACAAAGTTTCCTTTTTTAAAGTCTATACGTTCTCTTACTCTACAAATAACGAAATACATACTTAGCATAGTAAACGCACATAAATTGGAGAACGCCAAGTATCGACAAATTAGCGAAGGAGGGCGCTTCTCGCTGTACGATATTTTCTTAATATTACGACCGAAAATTTCCATCCTGATTTTTGTACTACACGTTCTATAGATAGGTCAACGATGCCAGAACTCTCACAGTTTTTATTATTATCTCTTTATTATCTTTCTTTCTTTTTATTTTCTTTTCTAGTTATTTACATTTTTTAATATAATTACATATCATTTAATAAAATGTGAATATTAAAAAATATTTTATATTACAAAACGATACTTACAAACAAATTAAATTAAAAAATATAAAAACAGTCCGTCGCTGGGAGCGAGGCCAAGGACCTAAGCTACCGGTGGTTAGGGCTTCAGACACAGGAATCTCCTCACTATGCGTGCTGTGCTCAGAAGAACTGCTTTCCGTGTCCGACTCTTCACCCTTTTATCTAATAAAACCCTCTCTGTTTGTCGAGGCTTTTCGCTATAAGCCCGTTCACTGACACCACTATCGGTGCGATGCTCGTTGATTCCATGCGCCACATTGTCGTAACCTCGTGAGCGAAATCTAAATACTTTGTAATCTTATCAGTTTCTGCTTTCACGAGGTTACCATCATGCAGGACACTAATATCAGTGATCATCATATGTCTCGCAGATCGATCTTATATTACAATATCAGACTATTTGGCAACAATAGTCCTGTCTGTGCTAATAGATCAATCCCAGTAGAGCGTGATATGGCCACTAGCAAGAACTGAGTCATTATTATTATTATAAATACTGAAACTTTAGTTGCACTGTGAGCCATTTAAAATCTGAATATGGGCTTTGAATGGCAATTCCTTAATTAATTTCTTTCAACAACAGTGGTTGAATTTGACCATTCAATTATATTTATATATAAGGATATATTATATATAAGGAAAAAATCATGACTTAACACAATACTTCGCTTAATCTAAAACTTATTCTGACGAACTCAAAATATTAACGAACAAAATATAATTTAACTTTGAACACCAAAATCTAGAATTCAAATGTCTCCTCTACATTATTTCTTTATTCTAAGCCAATATGAGTGCGTACATTAGCGTTGTATAGATGTGTGAAGTTACCCCCTAAATTATTTCGACATATGCAAATTTGTGAGCACCTACAGATGCTGGCAAAGATTTTAAAGTGAAACAGAAGAGGCAATTCCTTAGTGCGCACATACCAAATTAAATCTTGGTATTTAAAATAAAATATTTGTATGCAAATAGATAAAGTTAGAAAGGAAATGGTAAATAAAAGATAAAAAAATGAAGCTCTTTGCAGCTTAAAACATTTTTTCAAATAAACAATACGAATCAAAACAAGATATTAGACAGTCATAATAATTTGTCTTGTGTTGACGAATCATATAAATAATATGTAATCATAGAAGACCGCTTAAGTAATGTTTGAACCAGATGTGTCATCAAATATAGTACACTTATCCTATATCTTTAAACGAGCAATTCTTGTATATATATACTTATATAATTGGAATCTCGGAATCAGCTCCAACAATTTTCATGAAATTTAGTATACGGGGGGTTTCGGGGACGATAAATCCATCTAGCTAGGAACCATTTCTAAAAAATGTCATTTTATTCGCTTTTTTTTATTGGAAGAAAAATAACAAAAATATGACTCTTCCTGACATCTATCGGCAAATAATAATACTATTTTTTTAAATTGCTTTAACGACACAACACTAAAGCTATTCCAGCAGATGGCGTTGTTAAGTAACAAGAAGTCAATGAGTGTTTGCTTTGAGGTTAGACTAAGAAAATCAATTGTTAATTTCCAAAAAACACAATTTATAAAAAAAAAATACCGAGCAAAGCTCGATCATCCGGATATTTTTAATTTAATTCAATAAATTTCAGCAATTATTAAAAAAGAATAGTCTGAAGTTATATTATATTTCAATTATATTCTCTACTATTAATACTTTTTTGGTTATAATGTAGTGACTCTTGAGTTATGTTTTAATATATAATTTTTTTTGTATAAGTACTATCTAATATTTATAAAAAAAACGTGTGCGTCTCGTTACGCCCGACAGAAGTGATAACTTAAAGTAATCAAATTGAATTATATAATATTGAAATTGTTTAACTTTAGAAAAGCTTAAGTTTCTACTTAAATTTTATGTATGGTAATGTAAGTAAAGGTTATTTATTAATAAAACCATAAATTATTCAAAAATAACATATTCCTTAATGCAGATTCTTTATAAAGAAAAAAAACTCAACTGTATTTCATTGTAAAGTCGCAATTCGAATAGATCTAGTGCTGTGGGTTAGAGTGAGAGAGGAGGGGCCTGCCTACCGCCGCCGTATGTGTGAGAGAAAGGGAAGTCAGACAAACTGGCACCGTAACGCATTACGTAACGAAGCGGTTTATCCTCTCATAAGAATTTATCACTTCAAAAGTAACAGTATATTATTAATATTAGTTTTAAAAAACGACCGTTTTGAAATAGGCACTAAAGTAATATCCAGACGTAGTCTTCTATGTTGTTTTATTCTTTGCCCACACACCTAGCGACGCGAGGCTTCCAAAAAACGAAGCGGCGCAGTTGTAAAATTGTCTAACTACCCTCCCTCCGCGCCCGCCCTTTCCACATCCGGCCCAGCGCGACTTGCGCTCATTACAGCGCTTGCTTGTGTGGTAAGGAGATCGCGGGTCGCGGGATGAATTTGAAGATATTTCACTTGCTGATAACGATAGCTTCCGGAAAATCGTTTGTACATGAAACAATTTTATTATCTGTCTATTATTTTACTGATGTTTATAGCCGTGGCAACATGTTGTTGCAAGGTTCTTTTGTTTCTATCTTTAATTTATATAGTTTTTGTGAAAAATTTAATTAGTTTTCTAATTAAAGAGAAGAGAAAGAGAAATTAAACTTATTATATATGTATACTGCAGATGTTGATACCTAATATCCATCATTCATATGGTATGTAATAAATACTTTTACATATATATTTACTGTCTCATCACCATGTTGCCCATAACGGCGATTGCATCCAAAGCTTTCTATTTGAAACCTGGCTATGGAGTACAGTCGTATAACAAAACTAGTGCGCGTAGATTGTGTTCAAGCCCATATCAGATACTTCTACTAGATATTTTTCTTTCACAAAAAAAATGATTTTTTAATTATTTAGTGTCATTAGACTTTTAAGGGGCGAAAGTCGTCTGACTCAAAGCCGGAAACGAAAAACTTTATTTTCTTATAATAATTTTTATTTCTTTGTAGTCTATATATAATAATAACTAAGCTATGTCAATTGATCTTCTTCAATATCTAATTTTTACATATTAAATTAACATTTTAAACAAATTACAAAAATATCTTAAGATAAACCCTCGAACCATCGCTGCGTGTAGCACCTCATTTCACAGATCGCGATACTAACGCATGTTCATCTCTTTCTAGTTTTGAAAAACCTCCATCGCCCCTTTTTAGCCCCTGCGACCCCCAAAGGGGGCTTAACTCCTCTCCTAATTCCTTACATATTTAAATTCCACTTTCGAGCGTTTCCAACGAGTCTTCATATTGTCTCCATATGCCTTTCGTATATTATTCTCATTTTAGAGATTTTCCACACGAATTAGTCGAATGTTTTCTTAATAAGTTGATTCTTGGGATTTATTTGAATGTTATTGAAGAATTTATAATGTACAATCTAAAAGCAAATTGAAATTATCTTAAGTATACAGTATCATCATATACATATATAGTAAATCATGTTTGATTTACTTTTACTATTTATATATTTATATTTACTTGGTTATTACCAAGCATGGCTGCCTAAGTGGTACAAATCTCATGAAGGACGAATTTTTTTTGTTGTTCATTTGTGACAAAGCGATACAGGTTTCCATATAATGCTGGAAACTATTATAATAATAAAGAATAATATTTTAATCACATTCTGCATAAACATGAAATTGGTGAACACAGAGCTGAACAATTTGAAAAAATGCAGATGACTAATGCATTAGCTTGCTTAATCAATAGACTCGCTGGCTAGTAGCTATTTTTAGAATTTATTATTTTCTAAATCTAACCACTAATTTTTAAATTAAATTTGTTACTATCTATCAATTCCAATAGCCCGTTATCGGGATAACATAGTAAAGCTCTATCTAATATTACTATGTTGATTTTATTCAAGCATTGCAAGCCATCTAACCGTATTAGTTTCATCCAGTTAGTTTGATCCCAAATGTTGAAATAGCCTTGAGCTAGTTCCATCCGTAGGTCAGTAAATGTAGAAATAGCACTAAACCAAATATTTTTTAAACTAACTAAACTAACCAATCAATCGTATGAATATTTTATAATTTTACTACCAGACTCAACAGACGCTGCCCTCCTGTACACAAATAATAAACGAATTAAAATCATTTTGAAGTGAACTGAATTATGTATGTATGTATAGATAAGGTAACCCGATAGACGATGTTCTGCCTTGTTACAGTGTTTAACTATATTCAATTGTGTATAAGCCATCAAGGGTTCTATTACCCTACATATCATAGTCATACCTCTACTGAATCATTCAGTTACAAAAACGTGACAGTAATTTAAAATTTGGATAATAATCTAGTAGCTTATTTAAAAGGAATCGTATATCAAATTAAATAACCATTATTAAAAATATATGTCATATAATATCAACCATTTCGGAAAAATATTTTCGCAACTGTGCAAACAATATTTAGTTTTATATTCCTATTATATCTAATAGTATCGGACTCTCTGACCATCTGTTTCAACTTAGACGTTCTTGTAATTTAAAATACAATGACACGCGAATAAATATAAAAAATATTTAATATACATTACTGAACATCATGATGTCTTAGCTCATAATCGACCTTGTAAAATTATGTCTGTCACGCGTATTTGTTACGTGTCACGGAAGGTCTGCGTGAACTACCTCACAACTTTTTCGAAATATTGGCAGGTCACGGGAGATCCGTTTGATGCGCATAGCCTTTTTGCAGCTAATAATAATGAAAATTAGCCTTGTGTAGGTCATAACTATTATCTCATTTTAGGGAATCTTAAAAGACGACAAATGGAGTTCATAAACAGTAGTAATAATAGGGTTTTACTTCCATGCTTGCAAGTCCGATGGCAACCACTCGTGTAAAACTTCTGTAAAGTCTTATGTATTTATATAAAGGAAGCGGAAGTTGCATGATATTATACTGTAATCTAAATGTCAGGCAACATTTAGATAGATAAAAGTATTTATTGTTTAACTTAATATTACTTAACATCTAAGTAAATTAAAACTAAAACAACGGTAAACGACAGGCAGCGTTATCGCTCATAGCAATTTCTTCCATGCAACCTATGACGAATAGAATTATAGAAGTTTAAAACTGTCTAATTAAATAATGATACACATTTTTCTTCTTAATTTTCGTAGATATGTTTTGAGTGTAACTCCTTGTCCATGTTTTATTATTTCCTTCTCTGCGTAGCCTTTAAAACATTTATCTAACGAGAAGCAATCCACCAATGGGTTCAAATAGTGAAATTTTATTTATTTACGTTCATGTAATGTTACTCGTTACGCGTTAGGAGCTCTCGCATTCGCGGCAGCCTTCATGTCCGTGATATAGCGGATAAATTGCAGGAGTGTTGCCTTCACTGGTATGGCCACGTTTTACGGCAACCGGCTAATTATGTGGGGAACAAATGTCTGGCCATACCGCCACCACCGGGCCCCGGCAGGAGGGGTATACCTAAAAAGTGCTGGCTAGACGTCGTAGGGGTTGATATGCGTGCCAATGGAATAACCACCAGAGATGCCGAAGATAGTGCAAAGTGGAGAAAAAAAAGTCGGAAAGCGGACCCCGGGCGCCAAAGCGAGAGTTTTGGCTGAAACCGGAATTCATCGCTAAGATGATGATGATGATGTAATGTTACTAATAAAACATTATTTATATTACGATAAATATGTAATGATTAAATAATACAAAAACTAGGTCCTACCATTTTTTAACAATCATTCAACATATCGTTTTCTCTTTTCAGGCTATTCTTCCAATTTCGATTCTTCAGGGTAAGTTAAACATTTATTAATAAACTTAGATTTTTTCACTAGACTCTTAGACTATTTATGCAAAAAAGGCTGCGCTCGATAATGTAGTTATTTTATATCACTTGAGATTACGTTATTTTAATACGTCGCTCAAAGTTATAGAATTTAGTATGCATTTCTTAAATGTTAACCAAAACAAAATGTATTTAATAATCAATGAAAGAATAAAAAACAAAATTCATTTATTTATTTTTTAAATTCGGTATTACAGAAATGTGTATGTGAGACTGTTTAATCAGTTAGATAACACAATAACTAAACTTTTGATATTGCAAAGAGCTTATGTAGCGTATGCAAACCACGCTCTGCTATCTAAGCTGCGTTTTTATTTTTATTTAATCAAAGCACTGACATGTTTTAAAAAGTATAATTTAAAATGCTAGTAACTTTTCTTTTCTAGACTGTTTTTTTTTTTAAGTATTTTTTTAAATTGCTGTGTGACAGCAGACAAACTGACGGCCCGCTTAGAATTTAGCAGTTACCCTCGCCTATGGGTGTTTGCAACGCAAGTGACATCGCGAACACGCTACTATCCCATAAGGGTACAGGAACTTGGGTCACTAATTCCGCACAAACACAAAGTTATTATGACGCCATACTTAAGACCAAAGGTGGTCGCCATCCAGACGGACTTGTGGTCCTACCATGTAGCTAGGGTGGGTTGTTTTGTCACCTTTTACGGCAGGTTGACCCCGGCCACAGAGGTTAGTATTCTTTCTCCGCCCCTGCACGGATATAAATAACAAATATAATAACGTTATGAAGCGTCGGCAATTATTTCTTATATTAATATTATTATTTGTCTTTAAAATAATTTTCTGTCTTTTCTTCTCATTCTGTATAGTTATTATACCCGCTACGCTAAAAGTACGCTGCTGACTGCTATCACAGATTATCTTAGGGCTAAACTTGTGAGTATCTTTCTTATGAAGTTTTTCCGTAAGAGGTTCTTTAATATGAAAATAGATGTTGCTTAGTTTGATTTTTACAAGTGATCTATATATCTAACACACGAACTCTAAAAGATACTGTGTTTCTTTCCACTGAATTAGCTAAACTCACCCCGACAGATAATTAAAGATGAAATGTGTTAGCACTGAACTCGTGTAGATAATTAGTAACAAACTCATTAATCCGGTGCTGATAATAACGATGGCATTTAAACACAGATCAAATCCTCGAAATTTATAAAATAAATTGTATCCGCCTATATTTATAGCATAACTCTTTTGAACTACTTACTTTCTACCTACTTTCGAAACACCCTCAAACCGAGAAAGTTGGCATGAATTTTTCACGATATGAAGTCCCCACTAAAATAGGCAGATGTACCCAACGAGGGTGGGCAGTTTTCTTAAAATTACAACTATATCATAGCCGATACAAAACCGGATACATTATTATTCAGCGCATGTTCTTGTTTATAACCTCTTTTAATAATATATAATTTTGACACGGACTTAAAATGTATTTTTGTTTGTTTATAAGTTTTTCAAAAACCTTACAAATATGAAGGAAGCCAGCTCCATAACGTAACGGCTAACGCACGTGGGAACGGAACGGAAACGGATGTCACGGGTTCGCTATTTATAATATATATTTATTTAAGAAAAGTTTAAAAGTCTATGTGTTGTGTAATTTCCATAACTCAAGTACAACTGACTTTGGGACTAGATGACAATTTATGAATTGTCTCAGTATATTTATTTATCGGACTTAATAATATAATATTATAAATGTGAAAGTAAGTTTGTTTGTTACGCTTTCACGCGAAAACTACTTAACCGATCATCATGAAACTTTTTAAACATATTCTTGGAGGTATTAGAAGTAACATAGGATACTTTTTATTTAAAAAAAAATCACGAAAATATTACTATTTCTCATTGTTTTTCGATTTAGTTTTGTATGTTAATATATATTTATGCCGGTCCCCATTAAGTGGTTAACCCTTATTTTCGTCCAATCACAACTTAGAGCCCAAAGTCGACTGTTCATTTACATAGCATATAACTCCAGAGTGCCTTTATGCGGTGATATCTCTCGGAAGCAAGAGGGTACGATAAAAAGTCCTGAAACTAATCCAACAATGCAATTCCTTTATTTTTCGTGACCATTAAAATGGGCTGTCTCGTTTTTATTCGTACAAGGACGGAGAAAGAATACTTAACTCTGCAGCCGGGGTCGGCCTGTCCTAAAAGGCGACAAAACAATCCATTCTAGCTAAATTCCCATTCTATCTGGGATGGCATTAATCCCGTCTCGATGGCGACCACCTTTAGTCTTTAATATGCCGCCATAATAACTTTATGTTGTGTGTTAGTGATCCAAATTCCTGTACCCTTATGGGATAGCATCGTGTTCGCGATGCAACTGGCATTGCAAACACCCATAGGCAACGGTAACTACTAAACTCTAAGTGGGCCGCCTGTCTGCACTAAACATTAGTTAAATTTTACGACTCCCTACTTAATAAGAGTTTGGAGCCAATTTAGAGTTTACCACAACTGGCAAATTTTATATTTAAATTAGTCATATACACAGATGCAGTATTCACTAATTCAGAGGTCAGTGTGATCTCTTTGTATTTTATTTTTAAATAAATCGGTAAATAAAATATTTTTGTATGTATAGCTCTAAGTATACATTTTTCTTTCTTGTGCTTTTTGTCTTTTTAATATAATAGTCTTGATTTTAACCATGCCCGTGACCACATAGCGAGTATAAATTAAGTAAAAACCCTGTGTTCTAGAATAATACGTCTCTAATAATTACTTCTTCTATGTAAATTTTCATTTTGATTTTGTCACATAGACAAAGTAATGGGTAGTTGTTAGTTGTATATTAAAATATGCATACTGCATATTAAAAACAATGGTGACTGCTAGAGTGGGATAGGCAGAGTAGGGAGGGCCAAAAATGAAAAGTAGTAATTTTTCAACCAATAGGGGTATTATCGGTAAAAACTACGGCAAATGAATTTATTATACCCCCGGGGGTGGTGTGGGGAGGGTGTAACTGACCCCCGGAATGCCGATACCACTATTTTTAATACATGTCCGTTTTATCATAAAGTTAATACGAATGATGACCGGTTTTATAAAATTACAAATTCCTCGTATTTGTAACACTAATTATTCATTTAGCTCCTCCAAAAACATAAAAGCTTTCGTCGGGTTCCTATCGATGATTGAGAGTACCGGATTTGAACCCACAGTATTTTAGTTAACAGGTGTTATCAGAGAGTCTTAATTATTAGACAGCAAAAGCATTACTTTCAGACATATAAAACAGACAAGTCATGGTTAAAAGACTTTATTAAAAAAAACTAAAGATTAGTCGATGTTCTTAGATACTATTCACACTTTAAACAACAGTAATTCATTACATTCGTGCTGCTTGGTAACCTTGTATGTATTGTGTTCCGAGATAATTGACCAAGGTGCCAGTTCTCCTACTCGGATGGCAGCATGTTAGCGGTGCCTTTGGCGTCACAAAAATCCATGAGCGACGGTACCTGCTTATTATTAAGTGGGTTTGCAACCTGCCGACTATCTCACGTAATTCAAAGACATTCTTTGCCGGCGTCTGTGTTTCCCGAACATTATAATTTAGGGTTCTTCAAGAGGAGAGTGAACAGGTTTCTTATAGGCAAGCATGCTACACCGTCGACCGCATCGTCAAACGTACGCCTATCTTTATTAAAAAAAAAAACACTCATTCCT
Organism: Malacosoma neustria; assembly: GCA_963693495.1. NCBI lineage: Eukaryota > Metazoa > Arthropoda > Insecta > Lepidoptera > Lasiocampidae > Malacosoma > Malacosoma neustria. The sequence continues at coordinate 18,366,317 of OY856386.1, forward strand.
TCACCTTAAAAGATGCCACTTAGAAATCTGATTTCATCCTGAGGACAACGGTTGTCATCAGTAGATAACACATTGATCAAAAAGTTTCCGTATTAAGTAAGATAAACACAAAATTTTTGCACATATCTAAGGCTATACAATCGCCCCAACGCTCCTCTTACTTCTCGATACCATGTTTATAGAACGATTGATCTTTTCCCGTAAAAGAGGCCTCAGATTCAGCAATGACTTCCTCGTTGATGCTAAATCTTTTTTCCCGGAGCATCCTTTTCAGGTCTGCGACTACTGCGAGCCAGTAGTCGCTGGGGGCCAAATCTGGCGAATACGGGAGGTGGGGCAGCAATTCGAAGTGCAATTCATGCAATTTGGCCATCGTAGCCATTGATTTGTGACATGATGTGTCTTGGTGGAACAGTAGTTTTTTCTTTGCCATGTTCATTCAACAAACGGCCCCCGTTTGTTCTTTAATTGGTTCACTTAATTGATCCAATAACGCTGTATAGTATTCAGAATTAATTTTTTTTTCTTTCTCAAGATAGTCGATCAACAAAAAATACCATGCGCATCCCTTAATCATCATCATCATCATCATTTCAGCCGGAAGACGCCCACTGCTGGACAAAGGCCTCCCCCAAAGATCTCCACGATGATCGGTCCTGCGCTGCCCTCATCCAACCTATCCCGGCGATCTTGACCAGATCATCGGTCCATCTTGTGGGGGGCCTACCAACACTGCGTCTTCCGGTACGCGGTCGCCATTCGAGGACTTTTCTGCCCCAACGGCCATCAGTCCTTCGAGCTATGTGCCCAGCCCACTGCCACTTCAGTTTTGCAATCATCCGGGCTATGTCGGTTACTTTGGTTCTCCTGCGAATCTCCTCATTTCTGATTCGATCTCGCAGGGAAACTCCGAGCATAGCCCTCTCCATTGCTCTCTGAGCGACCATGAGCTTTCTCATAAGGCCCATAGTTAGCGACCACGTCTGCGTTCCGTATGTCATCACTGGCAACACACATTGGTTAAAAACCTTCGTCTTGAGACACTGCGGTATTTGGGACGAAAAGATTTTACGGAGCTTCCCGAACGCTGCCCATCCGAGTTGGATTCGACGAGTGACCTCTTTCGCGAAATTGGACCTGCCTAACTGGATCGTTTGACCCAAGTAGACGTATTCGTCAACAATTTCGAAAGTACAGTTCCCAACTGTTACGGGGGTAGGTGCGACATGGACATTAGACATGATTTTCGTCTTGTCCATGTTCATTTTGAGACCTACTCCTTGGGAAGCTGTATTGAGGCCATCAAGCATATGGCTTAAGTCTTCCATGGTTTCAGCCATGATTACGATATCATCTGCGAATCTAAGGTGAGTGATGTACTCACCGTTAATGTTGATGCCCAGTCCGTTCCAGTCCAGAAGCTTGAAGACATCTTCCAACGCAGCAGTGAACAGCATCGGCGATATGACATCGCCTTGTCTGACTCCCCGCTGCAGTCGGATAGGCTTCGAGTTCTGATCCTGGAGACGGACTGACATGGTGGCGTTTTCATACAAACACTTCAACGCTTTGATGTATCGATAATCAATGTGGCACCTCTGGAGAGACTGAAGCACCGCCCAGGTCTCGATCGAATCAAAGGCTTTCTCATAGTCCACGAACGCCAAGCATAGTGGCTGGTTATACTCCTCCGTCTTCTGTATAACCTGCCGCAGCGTATGTATGTGGTCTATGGTGCTAAAACCTTTTCGGAATCCGGCTTGTTCGGGAGGCTGGAAGTCGTCAAATCTGCGCGCGAGACGATTCGTGATGACCCTTGAAAACAGCTTGTAAACATGGCTCAGAAGTGATATCGGTCTAAAGTTCTTCAAAAGGGTTTTGTCGCCCTTTTTGAAGAACAGCACCACTATACTTCCGTGCCAGGCCTGCGGCGTTTTGCCATCGAGGATGACGGAATTAAATAGCTTCTGGAGGATTTTAAGCACAGGAGTACCACCAGCTCTCAGAAGCTCGGCTGTAATTCCATCATCACCCGGCGCCTTGTTGTTTTTAAGCTGTTTAAGGGCCACACTAATCTCGTACAGACTGACGTCTGGGATATCTACGGTGTAGTGTCGGGTTAATTTGGCTCTTGGGTCTTTAGCCTTGTTGTTAACAGGTGCCCGTGTGGTCGTGTATAGCTGTCCGTAGAACTTCTCGACTTCCCTCAAAAGTTCGGGTTTAGACGAAACGACCCTGCCGTCGTCGGTCTTCAGCTTCGTCAGTTGGCTCTGCCCAATAGACAAGTCTCGTGCGAATACTTTAGAGCCCTTGTTACGCTCTATAGCCGCCTTTACACAATCTGTGTTATGGTGGCGGATATCGCGAGTCAAGGACTTAGAGATCTGTCTATTTAGCTGCCTATACTGGGAAGCATCGTCCGGGGACTGAAGGGTCATTTGACGTCTCACATCCATCAATTTGAGAGTAGAATCTGAGATTTTTCCGGTTCTTTTTGAACGGCTGGCCTTGAAGAATTTAGACCCGGCCGTTTGAACAGCTTCCACGAACCTGTTATTATACTCGTCCACGTCAACGCAGTCACCGAGGCATTCGAAGCGGTTTTGCAATTCGAGTTGAAAGTTTACCGGGTTTTGGATCTGTATGGGTGCAGGTCGGAGCGTAGACTTCACCAGTCGAGACCTCTCCAATTTTGGATTGATATTCAATGTGCCTCTTACTAAGCGGTGATCACTCCCAGTTTTCACCGAATTGATCACAGAGACATCATTGAATATCTGTCTTTTGGTCGACATAATGAAGTCAATCTCATTTTTGGTGGCACCATCGGGACTAATCCAAGTCCATTTGCGTTGTTCTGGCTTCATGAAGAAGGAGTTCATCATATACAGGTCCTCCTTCTCCATGAAGTCGGCCAGCATCTGGCCTCGGGTGTTCCGATTTCCGAACCCAAATTGCCCCACTCTCAACTCATCGCCGCTACGTTTCCCCAATTTTGCGTTGAAGTCTCCCATGACAACGTTAAAGTGGGTTTTAGAAGTGTGGATGGCTGTTGAGATGTCCTCATACATGGCTTCCACCTCTTCGTCAGGATGTGTCGAAGTCGGAGCGTAAACCTGAATGACCTTCAACGAATACCGTTTGGTAATTTTGAGTATTAGGTACGCTATCCTAGTCGAAACACTCCCCACCTCAGTAACGTTGTTCACAAGAGACTTGTGAACGAGAAACCCGACACCACCTTGGGACAGTTGGTCGCCCTCCCGGAAGTAGAGCAGATTTCCGGAATTTAGGATTATTGAGTCCTCTCCCTGTCTTCGGACTTCAGATAACCCCACAACATCCCATCGCAGTCTGCTCAAAACTTCCTCCAGTTCCTCCAACTTCTCGTTGGTCCGCAGTGTCTTGACATTGTATGTTGCCAGGGCCAAAGGTCGTCGTTCTTGGTAGCGAATCCGAACCCGGGGATTCTTCGCACCCCCTGCCCCGTCGCTTATGTGGCTGCTACCGTGACCACCACGAACGGGGCCGCCGGGGACTAGGGGCCGGGGCCTGTGTGTATCTGTCATTTTAGGGGGGGGGTTTTGCCATAATCGCCACGCTTGGCAGGCGGGTTGGCGATCGCAGTATTCGCAGTTGGTGATGCTCTCACGGAAAGATGCTGCTGCCCATCCTCCGTTCTTTCTATCCCTTAGTCGTCTCTTACGACACCCAAGGGAGGAGATGGGGTGGTGCTATTCTGGTGCGACACCACACACTACATCCCTTAATACTGATGCCATAACCTTGCCAGCCGATTGTTGTGTCTTTGGTCAATTTAGAATGCTGCCACTTGCCTCAACCCACTCAGCTGACGAGCGCTTTGACTCTGGAGTATAATATTGTCTCCAGGTTTCATCCATGGTCACATAAGGATGCAAAATATCCGCTTTATTAAGGTTAAATAATTTCAAACAGGCCTCCGAGTAGTCGATTCGTTGTTGTTTTTGATCCGGTGTTAACAAATGCGGCACCCACTTTGAGTTGAGCTTTTTCACACCCAAACTGTCGTGTAAAATCGTAAACGCGCTGCCATATGATAACTTTGACACCTCAGCCATCTCCCTGACTTTCATTTTGCGGTCGGTGAAAACAATGCTGTGGATTTTTTACGCATTCTTCGTTAACAGCTGTATTTGGGTGACCACTGCATTGAGCGAAGTTGACGTCGCTGCGACCACGTTTAAATTCACTATACGATTCGCTAATGGTTGATTTCCCTGGAGCAGAGTCCGAATAATGCTTATCAAGCCACTCTTGCGCGTCTTTCGCATTTTTAACGATCAAAAAACAATGCTTGGTCAACACACGAAATTCCTTCTTATCCATCTTTTCACAAAGACACCAAAGTTGCTTGACACAAACAACAATAACACGTGTTCCAATTGTCATAAAATTTTGATACATAAAGGATGGCGCTATCGAATGCTATCAATAGATTTTGCATATGTGGTGCCATCTATATGTCAGTCCGATAACTTTTTGATCAATGTAGTATCTTTTATTTTATTAAGAACTATAGTTAGTACAAAAGTGATAACTGCTGACTAAGAGGGATCTCGTGTCACAGTAAGATACCAGATATCAAGTTCATTTCCCGTGTGTTCAGTAGGTTTTCTTGAGAATTTAATGTTATAATCAAATCAAAATTATTCGAATGTATTGTAAAATTTTATATCAATCAGTATTAAAAACACAAGTATTTTTAAAAAAAATACATAATCTTCCAGATATTTGAAGCAGTCTACGAAACTGCTCGTAGACGTAGCTGCTACGAGTGAACTACGGATTTAAATGGAATTTGTATTCTATAAAGTTTGTAGAATATAAGTTTAGGTTTCTTTAAATAAAATGAGACTAGTTTACATATGTTTTATATACATTTAAAACTGTTTTTAATGTATGATTTTAACGAAGACATACAAAATTATATAATTTGACAGTACGTATGATGCATTCTCAGCAAATTCCATAAAAAACGTTCAAATTCCTTAATTAACATAATACGAAATCAATTATTCCTGATCGACCTGATTTTCGAGTATACAAAGATTAGTATTCAAATCATGTCATTAGGTACCTGATAGATCAGCGATTGCAGACAAATCTATGGATCCCGGGTTTGAATCCCTCGATATGCACGAGTTTAGGCAGTTTTTCTTGCCTAATGTCTAATGCGCGTATTTTAGCATATTTGCCATGTAAGTAAAGGAAAATACAGTGAAGAAATCTGCACACCGAATCACTGGTATGTATGTTTGTATGTTTATCTAATCTACCAATCCACATTAAACAATCGTGTCGGGTATACCACTCGTTCCCTCTAGAATGAGGTCCAAGCCCAACAGTAGGACATTATGGGCTGTTATTTTTTTTATTAGCTAGAGAATTTCATTTTAAATGATTTTCTCATCGCAATACGATATAGGATTTTAAAAAAAGGTGTTATAAAATTACTCCAATGCTGGCAGAGCGTTGCTTATACCTGGTGTTGCAAATTTTTATAGGTGATGGCCACTATAAGTGCGCTAATAAACATTCATTATTCATATCCTACATAGCTGCTCTATCAACTGAGCTATAAAAAATAAGTAGACTGATGACCTCCATGGGGTAACGGATAAGGCACTTTGATACACATACGAAGGTACAGGTTCGGTTCCCGCCTCACGTTGTTTATGTATAATATGTATTTATTTATAAAATAAAAGCATATGTGTAGTATATGAGTATTAATTGTCTTATACCCATAACACAAGTACTATGCTATTTACTTTGGGACTAGACGGTGTTATGTGAATTGACGAAGTATGTATATTTTTTTATTTAGATCAGTTTTCCTTTTCGGGCCGTAGGGTAGGACAGAAGACACCCCAGCAAAAATCAAATTTACTCTAGTCTGCGTTATCTTTCTTCTTATACTTCATCTGGATAAAATAATTCACTGAATCTCACCAACCCAAATAGGAGCAGTAGCCCTGTAACTACTCAAAATACAAAAGTATTTTCTCAATGAATTGTAACTCAAAAGTCTTATTTTTCATCATATAATTACTACCTAAAATTTAAGAACCTGCAGTATGTGATCATGTTTACTCGTATATTATATTCACTGTGGTTGGAGTTGCGATGGGACCCCAGTAACCTAATAAAAAATCGACATAATGGATAAAAATCAAAACAAACATTTCGTGACAAATTCCTATGATATACAAATCGGTAGCAAATCATCGAACGTTCTGTACACAGCCTTTGTTTCTACTAATAAAAAAAGTTCTAATAAACATGCAACTAAGCTACGAGCTTCCGGCAAATAAAACATAAAAATATATCCTATTTTCATAGGGCGAAATCACCCCCTTAGGGGATGGGGCCACCCCCTGTTCTGCGCAAAAACCCAAAAACATCGAAATGAAAATGAGCGCGGGGGCCCGTTTCTGTGTTGGTAATTCATTTTTAACTATAAGCTTGTGTGAGTTTTAAAGTACAGTCGGGTGGACATTGTTTTTTCAAATTCTATATTTAGTCTAATTATTCTACTACCTAATTAGTTCGTCTAACGCTAAAAATAAATTTTACTTCCAATTTAAATTATCCTTAGCGAATAATAGTATCTTCTAAATAAAGTTCTTAGTCATAGACTAAGTATTCATAAAGAACCGGTTATTCAATTTTATCTCAGTGCTACGCTTTTTAATTTTGTGTGTGCCATCGCTTATGTAACTCTTTTTTTAATCTTTATTTTTTTAAAAGACTTTTTGAACATGTCAGTGCCACTACATCTACCTATTATTTTCTATATTCTAATAAGAAGAACACTTAATTTTAAAAACAATTGTTCTGCGTCTACTGAGTTGGGTTCTTTTTTTTATTGCTGTAGGACAGCAGACAGGCTGACAGCCCGCCTAGGATTTACCAGTTACCGTCGCCTATAGGTGTTTGCAACGCCAGTGGCATCGCGAACACACTGCTGTCCCATAAGGGTACAGGAACTTGGGTCACTAATGCCGGAACACAGCACAAGGTTATTATGGCGGCATACTTAAGACCAAAGGTGGTCGCCAACCAGACGGGCTTGAGGCCCTACCACGTAGCTAGGATGGGTTGTATTGTCGCCTTTTACGACAGGCCGACTCTTGCCATAGAGGTTATTATTCTTTCTCCATTTTACTTAATCTAAGACTGTTAATTAAATGCTTCTTTAACAGCTGTTCGGACACAATTTTCCAAGTGTACTATATCTTCAGTACTATATAACTATTAATAGTGTTAAACCCTAACCTGCAATTGTTATCACTGTTCTTGATTTATATTTAATACAATATAGGTGTTCTTTTTTATTTCAAAGTTCCTTTTTGACTGTCATTTGTATAAAACTATAAAGAAGAATAGTATCTAAATTGCTTTCAATATGTATTTTTTCCACGCGTTATTGATCTGTAACTTAGGTACAGATACAAATTTTAATTCTTTTATTTCTAATCTATATACTTACATTATATTTCTCAAAAATTTATTCAGAAACAAAATGGTCGCAAGATCTTTTAATTATAAATTAATTAGTTCTTTTAATTATAAATTACTCGATGCATCTACACTACACATTTGCAATTCGGCACTAAGTTCTGCCTGAAGTTGCCTCAAGTCTCAGGTCATCACTTTTGCATGCCTGTTTGAATCTTTCCTGTCTGTGACATATCCTGTTACTGATTTAATCTCTTGGAGTTCCAAGACAATGGAATAGATTGAGATGAATTTAGATTTTTAGGTTTTTTAGTTAAAAAACCGAACAATGTCCTTCATGTATTTGAATCATTACATTAATAATTGATTGCCGTCCACGAATCCCCAGGAAAGCGGTGATAATTCATCACATTCGACTTCTCTTATTACTGGGACTAATGGCTAATAAATTTTCCACTTGTTAATATTTTTTCTAACCGCACTAGGTGTACGCGACTGTACATCCGCGAGTTCGCATTGTACCCCCTACACACAAGCACACGCACTAGCGCGAACATAAAACGCAATTTTGTATTAGATTTAATTTGAGTCACACACACCGCGTATGTGTGTGTGCGCTCCAACTGTTCCTGCTTCCTACGCACAAATTGATTACGATCGTCGCCGAAAAGAGAAATTTGCATACACGTGGAAAAGCGCCTTTTTATACATAAGTGTTTCAAGCCTTTACCAACTAGTAAGAAATGTGTCTAATAAACCTTACAGTTCAGTTACTCATAAAACTGTTTGTTACTTTCCGTTAATACACATTATTAATATTAATAAAATGATCACAGAGTTATTGATACCACGGTACAAAATTCAGATTTAGCCCTGAAAATATAATCTATTTTATGTACAAAGGTCAGTTCACTTAAAGCAGAAAAGTTGACCTCAAACCTTAGTTGGAAAAAAGCAATAGAAAATATGAAGTTCAACACTCAAAGGTTGATAATTTTAATTTATAATAGGAGCTAGCTAATTAGGAACGAAATATTGTTGGTTACCGCTGTTCAATCTTTACTTAAGCGGGGTAAATAATCTAACTTCGAATTATATGTGTTATTTTGAAATATATTTTAGCCTTTTATTTTTTCTTGTAACAGTTAAAGTTCAAGACTGTCTTGTTCTTTTTAATAAAATAAAAAATAGGGTTGATTCGGTATATAATTTTCATTGTCATTATTTGGCGATTAAGGCGAAAGGCGCGCGCCCAAAGTCGTCCTTGGGCGTCCCAAGACGGAAACGGGAAGTCGTCGCAAGGTGCATGCGTGATGGGTGCATATGCAGAGACGGGGGATAGGGGCTGGTGTTGCGGTTAGTGCAGTCGGCCTCCGCCCGCCGCGGCGCCGCGAGCCCGAATGAGAGGCCGATTTAAAAACTATACGAACCCGCGCACAGCGTAATGCCACCCCCCGCGTAATGATTTTTTGGCGATGAATTTATACCCGCGCGAGCGGTGCCACTTTTTCGACCCCCCTTAGGGGGAGTATCCCCCACTCATTAACGCAACCCAGATATGCAATTCTGATCTTTGACGTGGAGGCTGTAGTGCCGGCGCCCGCCTCGACGGGAGAGGTGCCCCGTTTTGTTTTTTCCCGCCCGGTTTCATTATTGATGGCATCGGTACGGTAATGCGGAAGCATGTGTGAACGTTACATTACAAAAGGTGGCCGCTCGTGTTAATATTGCAGACTGGCCGGCCCGGACCGGACGGGCGGACGCATCCAACAAAACAGTTCAATCCAAAAAAATAAATATTAATAAATAAAATAAATTTTATGTTTCAATTAGAATTCGGAACGCGTTTATTAGTTTTAAGTTTGTGCAACTATCGCGACGCATTGAAAACTTTCTGTGAACTTTCGCTAAAGTTTTTCACGTGTGTGGACATCGACGCGCGAAACTTTCGTCCGGTTATATTTTTCGTTGATTTTTTTTCTGTGTTCGTTTGCCGCCGCTTCGGACGTTGACCTGTTTAGTGTTTGTTTTTGTTTTTTTACAATTTTTATCGAAAGCGGTCCGGTCAGGTTCAAAGGTAAGTTTAGCATTACAACTTTTAAGTACGAAATTGTTAAATTACTTAAAAATATATTAAATTCAAACCCCATATTTTTCCTCCAAAATATTCCTGCTTATTAATTATTTGCACCAAATTATAAAGATGATTTTAGTTGTTTGTAGTTTATAATTTTTTAAAAATTTCAAATATCACACATTGGTTTTTTAGGCTACTTAATTAAAATTTATAAATGAATGAAAATATTTTCTTAGCTTTCAAAATATTTTCCAAGAAGAAATTTTATATTCCACATCAATTTGGTAGTAATTTTTTTCTTAACAAAATATTTTTTAAATAATTTATAAATGATAAAATATTTAGATCTAGATGTAGTTTTAAATAAAATATTAGTTTGACAAAATTACATACAATTATTCTCAGCTTGTTATGCATTAACAAGTAATCGTTACACTGCGGTTGCTATTTAAATCTATCAGTATCTAAATTTGATTATTTTACTAATTATTTATACAATTTCGTACTTAAAATAATAGTTTATTTTGAACTCTGTAATAAAACAAAAGAGTTTATAAAAATATTTAAAAAAAAAAACTTCTTTCTGGACTTTTGCAAAAAGTCAACAGAGCGGCTTGTGCAATTGCTAGACGTAGCAACCACATGTAAAGGACCTTGTACGGTAGATTTTGTGAATTTGGTTTCCTTTCAGGGTATAATATTTATACCTTCTTCACTTTTTTCCAGTCTAGCTGTACATAGTTGTAAATTTTTTTAAGAAGCATTTTTTATACAGGATGTTGCTAATTAAGTGGAAAAATTAAAATTCTATAAAAACTTTGACCGTGACAGTAAAAAAACAATTCAGACCTTAAGGGCCCTTATTTTGTTCCTGCCATGTCTTCTAAGACTTACATTATTGTTTTGTTATCAAATGTAGAGATTACTTATATATTTTTTAATTGATATATGTTATTATAATTTATAAATTCGAAACCTGTTAACAGAGAATATTTCTTCAAAATGGTTTCGATAGCCCGACGAACCCCTGATGCTCAGTAATTACGGCAGAAACTCAGAAGTTCGCAGTTCAGTAACAAAATATTAGCTGATGAGCCCGTCTGTTAGGATTTACACCACAAAAAATTTGATGAGACCCTTGCACCCCAAGCAAATATGTTTTGAAATATAAATAATAAAAATAAGATAGGTAACGTAAAAAGGGTTTATAGATAAAACAAATTAAAAAATACTCCGGAAGTAGAAAATCACTTCCAATAAAATAAAAATGTCTTATTTTTATTATATAACAATTAAAAAAATATTTCTTTAAAACGGATTTACATATAAACACTTAAACTTTAAGATTTGGACCCCTTTACTACAATTATTATGTTAATTACTCTTAAAATGAAGGGTCAAGCTATCTTGCAGCAATTTTTGACCTCATGCAATAACTACATTGCATACTAATTAAGCATCGTTACAGACATATTAATATCGTAATATGGATTACGTTATACGACATAAAAAGACATAATACACATGGTTCTTTATAGACAGTTATCCCTCTAAATCTCTTTGGTTTTAGTTGGTTAACCTTTAATCAGGCTTCTTTTAAAAAAACGTCTTTCCATAAAAGTAGAGAACTTCTAAACTTGAAAGCTAAGTCTGAAAAATTCATGTGTTTTAGCTTATTTCAACAGACGAAGACATCAGGTCTTTTAGCTAAGGGTGTGTCTATGGTATATCCACTCTTTTCTTTCTTTCCCTCTATAAATTAATAGGTATGGTCGGTTATAAAGGTTGCTGCATTTAATGAACTAAATTGTCGTATAGAAAAAGATATCTAATTCCATGTTAGTATGTATTAAAACCAGCTTATTTTTTGACATGACGCTAAAAGGAAGGGTTGCACTGAAAATCAGCGTTGTGTCGGATATAATTCCGGCACAGCAATAAGCTGAGTGCAATCCTTGTTTGTTGAAAATGCAGCACACAAATTCTCTAAACATGTTGTTATTTTTCTTTACTTATAAGTAATGTAAGTACGTCGCTATTTCTGAAAATAAATATTTTCTTTCTTTCTTTCTTATATAATATCATAGACAAGATTGATACACTTCTAGAACATTGAGTCAATAGCACGTGCAAAACGTTGACATAGATTACTTATTAGCACATTAGATAAAAAAATGCTAGATAAGATAAACACTATTTTGATATATTCGCGTGGATAGTTAGGAATTTGCACTAGGATTGTTTTACATGCATATCATTACGACGGAGTTTTCAAGAACAAGAACAGAAACACAGTTTAATTTATATTATCATATTGCGACACAAATACCTATAGAAGAACTTGATATGGTATTAGCAAACGTGTCTCGATGAGCGCAGGTCCGCACATCGAAAACAGCGCAACAAAAAAAATTACGTTCAGTATGGGTGGAGTAAGAATACTAACCCATGTAGCCGGAGTCAGCTTGTTGTAAAAAATGGCAAAACAACTACATGGTAGGGCGCTAAGCTTGTCTGGATAGCAATCCCCGTTGGTCTATAAGTATGCCGCCATAATATACAACATAACACCTTGTGTTATGTTCCGGTATCAGTGGTTGCTGTATTCCTATGGGATAGCAACGTGTTCGCGGTGCCCCTAGCGTTGCAAACAATTGCGACGGAAACTGCATACTATTAATTGGGCCACTAGTCAGTCTGCTGATCCTCAACAGTAAAAAAAAAAACATAATTCTAAATCTGGTGGACCCTAATGACCCAATGAATAACGGTAAAAATATTATGTACATATCCTTGATATGTAGTGACAAAAATTGAGAAAGGTATGCTGAGATGGTTTGCCCATGTTGAGAGAATGAATGAAGAACGATTGACGAAAAAGTGTATAAGGCGAGTGTGAATGGAGGTGTTGGAAGGGGTAGACCTAGGCGGACGTTTCGAGACCAGATCAGGGACGTCTTGAAAAAAGGCCAGATCAAGAATACCCTAAACCGAAGGGCATGTATGAAGGGAATAATGAAAGTGGACGAAGCGAAACAAGTATGTAAGGATCGTAGCAAATGGAAAGAAGTGGTCTCTACCTACCCCTACGGGAAAGAGGCGTGATTATATGTATGTATGTACTAAGTCAATTATTTCATCATTGGTATTTTCTTAAAATATTAATGTATGTAACCCATTATTTAATAAGTGAGCTTAACAGTTCCCTGATCTTTTTAAATAAATAGCAGGCAATTTTATCCCACTACTAGTCTGGTTTGCAAGACATCGTATGTATATCACACAACCCTAAATAGATCTATGAATGATCTATGACTCAAATAAAACTTGCAATAGAATATTATCATTTTTCCTTCCTTTACAATAAGATAATTTCAAGTTCCCGCCAAAAAGCTGGCAAACTATTCTTTATCCCTAGCGTTCCAGACATTAGAAACCAAAAAGTTCCAGACAGAAAAAACTGTCGCCGAACATTCGAGTTTTTAAATGCCTTACACGTTGGCTGCGTTTTACACGAATGTTTCAATAAATCAATTTTATTTCTAATAGTTTTTAAACTAAATTTCTACAAGTTAAAGAATTAATTGATAATCAATTTGAACTAGGATAAAACCTTTTTAAACTTTTTTTTATTAAACCTCACATCTCTATAAATTAAATGTATTGATTATTGAATCAACTTTCAAATATGTTTGCAATATTAAGATATATTGCTAGATTCGCGTTATTACATTGCCGTCACATTCGCGCTCCACGCGCGCATAACTGCAAGGTCTCGCAAGCAACGGTGAGCTTGCAGCATCCTAATCGTTGCAACCGACCCCTCGTCTAGTCCGACTGGCTCTATTGTCCATTGTCAAAAGAAAAAAGTGACCATAGATTCATTGGGAACTGGATTGCATTTTTAGAAATACCAAATTGTGTTGGCCCTTAATAATTTGCTAAACGAAAACCGTTGCTTTGACGAGCTTGGAGACAAAATATGGTCGAAATTATTCTTTGATTCAAAGAAATATAATATATTAAAAAATATTATGACAACCTATGACGTCCACTGTTGTGCTTGGGGTTCCCGTTAGAGGGTACGGACGGTATACCCACCACGTTTGTCCAAGGCGAAATGGTGGGTTACACATGCCAGTGATCGTGGTATGCATGTTTCCTCACAGTGTTTTCCACCGCCATCAGTACATTTTTTTTTATTTCTATAGGACAGCAAACAGTCTGACGGCCCAATTAGAATTTAGCAGTTACCGTCGCCTATGAGTGTTTGCAATGCCAGTACTCACACACGCTGCTGTCCCATAAGAGTACAGAAACTTAAATCACTAATGACGGAACACAAGGTAATTATGGCGGCATACTTATGACCAAAGGTGGTCGCCATCCAGACGAGCTTGAAGTCCTACCACGTAGTTATGGTGTGTTGTTTTGTCGCCTTTTACGACAGGCCGAACCCGGCCACAGAGGTTAGTATTCTTTCTCCGCCCCTGCACGGATAGAAAGGTACATGACGATTATGCTATAAAAACCTAAGCGGTGCCCATTATTGGATTCGAACTCGGAACCTCTAGATTCTCCTCCGAATAATATCTTAGGTACCTCAGAAATATATATTAAACCATTAATAATAAATATTATTAATTTTATAGATTGAGTCCTTCTATAAAAATTTCACAATTAACCAACTGCAAAATTAATTAAAATAGTTACTTACAAAGCATTCCAACTAGCTGGTCTCATGTACCTCGTAAATAGAAAAGCTTTCAACAGGTGATTTTTTAAATTCAATTCAATAACGTTTCCATTTACACAAGCAAATATTTTTTTTATAACACAATAAGTATAATAACATAATAAGGACGACCTCCTAACGCATATCGATACGCTTGCAGAGGGTACGAGTTCAATTCCCATCCCGGGTCTGGGTGTTTATGTACAATACTTATTTATTAACAAAAGAAAAGTATATATAGGTATAATAGCATATTAGTTGTCTAATACCCATAACACAAGTGCTATGCTACTTAGTTTGGGATTAGATGGCGTTGTGTGAATTATCCCAACATATTTATTTTTAATAAGTATATATATTATATACAAAGAGATATTGAGAAGACTTTGTTTTAAAATGCTAAATGATAACACATGACCTTAAATTCGCTATTGTATAGAAATAGATAATTATATAGTAAATGTACAAGTGGAAACAGTGCTTCGTTGAACTTTACATAAGTACAGTAGAAAAGAATTACTTAGAACGGAAATCATTATTGTTATTTTAACATTTTCTGAGATTTCTATAAATAACTCAATGAAATTAACTTTTGGGAATACTCTGTTAATTAATAAATTAAGAATAGACAGGGTAGCCGCTGGGAAAATTCGGTGAAGTCGGCTAAACGTTTACCAAGTAATTTCAAGTTTAGCATAAAATTCAAATTCATGTTTTTAGTTTCAAAACTAGTTTTATTCAACTCATAGTTGGCTCTAAAGGATAAATTATATTTTGAATTTTAAATAACTTTAATATTAAAAAAAACTTGTGTCTCAATTCAAAAATAAAATTAATACTAATTTAAAATAGTACTTCTTGTCTAATTAGATAAGATTAAACAAATAAATATCTGATATTTATAGTAACGTTATATTACAAGGGTAGAAAGTTACTTTAATCAATATTAAACATCAAAAAATACTTGCCCAAAATAAATTAACAAAACCAACTGAAATTCCCCTAAAAATCTATTTCGCCGCCCTAAACCGGCTAGCTAAACAGTCTACAGACGTAAAAAAGCAAAAAATAGAGTTGTTCCGACGCATCGATTCCAAGTCCCCCATACGGTAGACTAGAAAATAAAAAAGCTGACAAACTCATTCCGAGTCTTTCTAATCGCGAGGCACGCACGCGCGGGTTTTTAATTGCATCCCCACCCTACCCGGAAAAAAGGGACGATGGATTAGCATACAGCCTTACGAGATACTGCTAACACCCCTTCAGTCTCTCCCGATATGGCCCCGTGGCCCCGCGAAAAAAATAACACAGGCTGTTTAGGTACGCAAATTTTGCTTATAAAGTTTCGACATTTATCCGTTATTAATTTTAATGTACTTTCTTAAGTTTACTTGATTGTTAGAAATAAAGAGAAATATATATACTTTAAACTAAAGTATGTAGTAATTTTAATGAACTTAAATATAAATTAATAACTTATATTTCCTTAATTGTTAACAGTGGTTATCGAACAAGTTTTTCTTACTTGAAGCGCGCCTAAACGTCTGTCAAGATTTAACTAACGCTATCATTCGTGTGATCTTAGTCTATTTTTGAGATGTCAAGTTCATCCCTCGATGTTGGAGGCTAGATTTTCGCGCGTATTTTCCCCCGGCGGGGAGACGCGAGGGTTCTATCCGGGGGGCCGCGGCTACTGCGTGCGCGCTCAGTCGGCCGCAGCCGGCGCGTGTGACACGTGCAACACAAGTTGCATACTACTATGAACGCGAACTTTTTTTAAGTAATAAAAAAATATAACAAAGTGCTTTCTTCTAGTGTTGTGATATAAATTAGGATATCAAAAAATCTAGTAAGTATATATATTTTTTTTAATTTTTGCATAGTTATCAATCGTGACGTTAGGACTGGCAATTTTGGCGATAGCTCGGGAGCAAGGTCGTGCCTTGTTGATAAAATTATTTGCACAAAAAATGTGTTAGAGTTATATGGATAACCTCATTTTGGTACAACGCGTGTATTGTATTAGCGCAAACACTATTTGGTTACGAACGTCTATTAAAAAGTAATGAAGCCGCAAAAATGTTTTAGTTAACCTCAATTTATTAGTCATTTATTTCACAAATATTCCAAGTGATGTCCAATGTTAGAATCAGTTTGTAGTCCGTCATACAGGCTTACATTGCCGGATGGATGTTAATTCGGATATCTAGAGTGTCACAAAACTTTTTAACAGTATTAATTGAATAATAACAATATATATTTGTTAAAAAATATTAAGGGAACATCAAATTTCAGTTAGAAATTGAAGTTATGAAAATTATCAACAAATAAAAATGTTCATACACAGAACTTCTAAAACAAAATTATAAAAAATCTAAAATATCAATCCGTTTATCCAAGAAATAGATTTTATTTAACCACTTCGGATTTAAAAGTTGTTTGCAATCCCACGGGAAGTTAGTTATTATTTGTAGTCTAAACCTATTGAAATTATCTAAACAGTTACAATCAAAATGGCACGGACGGGGACATACATCTTTTCAATACTCGTAAGCAACTTATATACACATACCTGCTGCTTGTATAAGACTACATCTTTTTAATTAAAATCAATAAAAACCAAAAAATAAATAAATAATTAAAGTAACAAATGTTTAAGTTATTATTCAACGTGTTTTTAGAATCAACTAAAAATATTTCATACTTTTATGAGAATTGGCATTCAGTTAAATAAATTTTGAAATTCACTCAAACATTTTCTAATAATTTTGGTACAATTAAGTACAATAAAATTTTGTTACATATAAATTAAGAAATACACATATATAACAAAGTCTTTCTTTAAATTATTTTAAGCTATGAATTTCAATCCAAACATCCTAATGTGTACAATTGCATTGGTTTCGTATAACTTAAATTTTAAATTTATACAGTTAAATACTTTATTCAAATCTCAAATACAATAGGTATGGTATATATTTAGTGTTATTTTATTTTAATTCAGACGCTGAGTCCATAAATTGTTAATAGAAGCATAAAACTATGTTAACACGTAATAACTAACATTAGTCCTGTGCATCAATGCCCACAGTAGAGGACTGTCAACATTGTTCGCTATGATGTTATAAAACTAATTTAAAGTACCTATAAATACATATATACAATAATTATTCTTAAAATAAAAGCTTGAACTAAACTAAAACTTGTTATAATTATATGATATATTATATAATCGATATGTTGTGTAACTATAACTTCAAATATATTTTATTTATACTTTAAATCGATAAGTATTAAAACTGAGTCAAATCCCGCTTTACTGGTTTTAAAAGATGCGGTTGGCGCCTCCCCATTTAATATATTACTTTTCTCTTTAACGTATAAATGAAAGGAATTTTCAGTTCTGAAATCGGAATGTAACATGATTACATAAATCTACGACACATACTCTCAAATTCTCTGATAGATCAATATTCAATAATATTTACTTTATTCGAGTTAGTTTTACCAACTTCGTGCGGAAATTAGAGATGGTTTAAATTTCAATCGTGTTTTATAATATAGCATTGCTTTTAGTCGTTTGTGGCTTCATTGAATCAGAATTATAACTTAAAAAATGTCTTAACTCTGGTTCCACTAGGACTAAGGCTATTTCACCGTCTAAAGTTTTTTACTGCTGTGAATCATTACGGCTGATGGCCAACTTAACAGGAAGCAGTTACCTATGGATGTACGTGACACCAGGAGCGCTGCTAATACGCTGCTGTACGCGTAGGGAACTGGAACCTGACTCCCTAATGTAGGAACACAACATAAGGTTATTGTGGCGGCATATTTTAAGACGGGGATCGTTGCTATCCAAACGGGTTTGGAGCGCTGTCACCTAAGATTTTTTGTAACCTTTTACGTTAGGCTGCCCCGGTATCAGAGGTCACTCCGCCCCTACGGAGAAAATTCTTACGTAGCAGGTATAAAAATATTAAATTATTTCCTCATTATATTGCCAAATTCAACCGATCGTTATTTCTAAAGAAACCCTGGGTTAAGTTCAGCAGTGTGACATAATTGGTCTTATTAATACACCTTTGATCAGTTATATGTATAGGAATTATTAATTATATTAAGGAAAATATTACAAATATTTTATTTCTTTTTGTAAGCGTTTAATCCAAGTTGCATAATTATTTGACTTCAGAGCTTTACTAAGTATTATTCAGGGGAGAAGTGGTGTATTGTTTTACATCTATGTACTGTCTTTAGCCGAATAGATCAAGATTAAGTCAAATATCATTTATTCATTAACAGTTACAATTTTTTCTAAGTGGGCCATCAGCCTGTCTTCTGTACTACAGCAAATAAAAAAATTATAAGATTAACCACTCGGCACCAAACTAGGCACAGCCTATATTTTGAGTTTATATAAAGTATAGTACAAATGGTTATATGTACATTTAATACAATCAAATTTTATATCTAGAGAAAGGAGATATTATGGCCAATAATGCATTCTGAATTAAATATAGTTACTGATAATATTACGAAATTAAAAAATTAAAGTTACGACTTAATAGCAGCGACTATAATCTGTCTCTCTAACCTTGAATAGCATTATAGTATCTTCTCTTTGCTAGCTACCAGAAGGGTAATTAAATGGTTGCTAAATTATACCCTTGTAATTAATTCCGAAAAATTTTATTCATTTCAAACTTGAGGCTTAATAAACCGATAATTGCATTCATTTTCCTTAGTAATGCAATTCACATTATTTAACACAGTTTACAGAATAGAATCCTATTTCTAAAAGTATGATCAAATAAGCAAAGAGTTTGCTCCGCGTGAATTTATGAGGAAAATTAATTTATTCGAAATGCTATTTTAAAATTCTAATAAGAATATTTCATGTGTGCATTAAACTTAAAAATATTGCGTTATAACTTATAATCGCCAAACTGAATTATTGTATACTGATAATTTTATTTGAACCACCTGTTTATAATGTCAAAATTATAACATTACATTATACAACTACATATGTATATTCGATTCCCGCCCCAAGTCTTCGTTATACGTACTATAAGCTGACCAGAACGTTGTTCTAACGTGTAAACTTAAAAAAAAAATTACGTTCACCCCTATTTTACCACTTACAAGTTTCACTTTTCCGACAAAAAGTAGCTTATAACCTTCTCCAAGCTTCAATCTATCTCTGAACCGAAATTCATTAAAATTTATTCAGCGATTTAGGCGTGAAACAGACAAACAGAGCTACTTTCACATTTATAATATTAGTATGGATTTACAAAAGAAAAATATAAGTATTACATCAGCTGTCTAGTATCCATATCACAAATTGTCTGCAGCTTACCTCGAAACTAGATGGCGCTTTAATTGTCACAGTATATTTATTTCTTATTTCAACCCAAGTAAGGCTACGCTACAATAAACAGACTTCATAGGAAATTCAGAAGCAACCCCGGCCAACCTGATTATTAATTATCTCCTGTGATTCCAAAGGTCTTGAATATCTTTGTTAATATCACGTAGCCTTCACCTTAACGAGGTCAGTCATCGCTTCGCCTATATCTATTATTGGATTTACCTATTTAAATACGGGACAATGTAATTTAAATTCAGAATTAGTGCTTATTTTAGAGTAGTCATTACAAAATATTTATTATAGAACTAATATATTCATTTTTATTGCTGGTGCGCTCGGTGGTAACTTTATTTTGAACTTTGGTATTGAAGGATTAACTTCTTTATTTGTAATTTTTCAGCGATAAATATAGACAAAGAATTTGAGAGATTCCGATTTGACAGATCCGCGAGAAACACACGAAAAAACATTGGGTAACTTTGTGTGTTGCCTGGACTTACCTACATGTTCCTTGACCAAATTTTATTTTAATATTTGACAATACAATAAGCAGAGATTTGATTCAGAAGCATAATCGTAATTTAACAATCATACAGAAAAAACTGCTGGAGAAAAATTCGCTATGAGCTATTTATCCATTTGCCACTTTTACGACACAATGGATAATAGTACCAATGCATCAATAAATGTATAAAAAATAATAGTAGATAAAAGAGTGAGAGAATAGAACAGGAAAAGTTCAATATAATTAAATTTTATCCGTGCAGGGGCGGAGAAAGAATACTTACCTCTGCGGCCGGGGTCGGCCTGTCGTAAAAGGCGACAAAACAACCCACCCTAGCTACGTGGTGGGGCCTCAAGCTCGTCTAGATGGTGACCACCTTTGGTCTTAAGTAAGCCGTTATAATAACTTGGTGTTGTGTACCGGCATTAGTGACCCAAGTTTCTGTACCCTTATGGGACAGCAGCGTGTTCGCGATGCCACTGGCGTTGCAAACACTAACTAACTGTTAAATTCTAAGTGGGCCGTCAGCCTGTCTGCTGTCCTACAGCAATAAAAAAATATATGTATAATATAGTCATCAGCCAATCGTAGTTCTCTGCTGACCGTAAGCCTCCCCAAGTTTGCGTCACACATCCCGGTTACTTACTTTTCTCATCCATCCTCGACCGGTAACCTTGCGTAGGTAAGTAATCGGTCTATCGAGCTACGTTTGCCTAGATGCGGTCTCCATTCCACGTGACCGCCCCATTGGCACTTCAGCCTGCATTTTGCGAGCTATATCGGTTACTTTGGTTCTTTAACGGATTTCCCCATTTCGAATTTTGTCCATTAGAGAAACACCCAATTATAATACAAATGTAATATAGTTCCTAACAATTAACATACCAACTGCGCGCCAATGAAATATTTACCTGATGTGATCGTGGTTGAAATGCGCATGTGACAGAGAAAATTAGTCCACTAGCATATTAAAGCGTTATAACTTTGCACATCGATGGTTGGCAACACACAATATTCAATGTTTTTTCGTGCGTTTTTCTCGGATCTGTTAAATGGGAATATGTCAAATTCTTTGTTTGTATTTATCGCTGAAAAACTCCTACAAATAAAGAAGTTAATCTTTCAATACCAAAGTTTAACAGTTACCACCGAGCACAGCACGACACCCGATTCGCAATGAATCGTGAAATGAAGTGATCGCATGTTAAATAATGTTATTCTTTATACCGGAATGAAAGTCACTGCACTAATCTTTGCTCTACATTGAAATATATTTGTATATGTCGTGTTGCATAGGGAACTCCCCTCTGGCTCGTATAAAATAAAAGTATATATAAAATTATAGTAAATAAGTGGTAGATATTTTTGTCATTGGACACTTCCTTGTTTAATTTAATAGATTCTTGTATTCGGCCCCGAAATACAATTCCCCGAACATCTGTGTTTGTTCACTGTACAAATAATAGTTTTTAAATCAACATTCTATAATACAGAAGTATTTATATTCATGAAATATATTAATTTTAATTTATTTATGTCTATGAAATTACGGTCGAAACAGATTTACGTGCTTCAATTTGTCATAACTCGAAAGGTAGAATTTGCTTACATATAATATTCACTTATGCAAGGTTATTATAGCGGCGTACTTAGAAACCAGGGTTTTTTATATCCAGACGCGCTTGGAACTCTACCACCTAGCTGGTAGTTTTATCGCATTTTACGACAGGCCACTCCCGGTCGCAGGGGTCATTCCTACTCCGCCCCTACACGGAGAGCTTTTTACCTGTCTACTTACTGCTTACCTCAGCTACCTATCCTTTACTGTATCTACATAAACTCATCAAGGAGAATGTGGTGATTTTATATATTGAATGGTATGTACTAGGTAAACATTTTTTCAAGTCTGTATTTCTAAATACACAGCTAATACTCCAGCGTTATCTAGGTTCAATGCCTGGCAAAAAGATAAAAAAATTATTAATAATATCTATAATGTAATATAATAGTAGTCAAATCATCTTAGCATTAAATTCCAAATGTAAACCAACTTCCAGGAGCCCAGTATTTCGTTATTTGGACACTTGCATGTCACAGGTTTGGTACCCGTTCTGAGACTAAGTTTTTATGTATAATATATTAGTACCGGGATGACCGAGCTTTGCACGGTATTTTTCGGCTGCGTGAAGTTAGATTGTTTATAAGTGAAGTTTGACTGTTTATAAGCGTTTTTTTCCAAGATCGTTTAGGCATTTTTAAGTGAACACGTGCATTAAGAAGACGCAAATAATATAAATAAACAATTGATTTTCTTAATCTAACCTCAAAGCAAACACTCATTGACTTCTTGTTACTTAACAACGCCATCTGCTGGAATAGATTTAGTGTTGTGTCGTTAAAGCAATTTAAAAAAAATAGTATTATTATTCGCCGATAGATGTCAGAAAGAGTCAATTTTAGTATTATTATTCGCCGATAGATGTCAGGAAGAGTCACATTTTTGTTCCTTTTCTTCCAATAAAAAAAAGCGAATAAAATGACATTTTCTAGAAATGATTCCTAGCTAGATCGATTTATCGCCCCCGAAACGCCCGTATACTAAATTTCATGAAAATTGTTGGAGCCGATTCTGAGATTCCAATTATATAAGTATATATATACAAGAATTGCTCGTTTAAAGATATAGGATACAACAGTTTTCTATTATTATAAGTTAAGACAAGATGGCGCTGCGTGAAACTACAGTATATAATATATATTTACATTATCTTCACTTTCCACGGTCTTTGACATCCCTGGTATTGAAGGACTCAGACCAATGATGGTTGGTGTTCATATCCCATTTTAAGGCCTTAAGCGTTTCTTCTACCTTCTACTGGCGTCCAGTAATTGTGGCTACTACCAAAGATTCCAGATGGCCATGCCATCAAAGGTGACTTTCCTGCAATTGTTGACCTATCGACACTAGTTTTCGAAACGTAAATGTATGACACAACTGTAATTAAACGCTTGAAGAATAATTATTACATTAGGTCTTGCCATGTATTCCCGACCCCGAAAACTTCAAAGCCATTAATTAAGACAGCCCTAATATGATATTTATCCTGTTTTATTATTTCAATTAATTTTGTCCTCTATTCGTCTACTATTAGTCAAATACCCAAGTTTAACCTGGTTACTAATTAATTTGTTAATACTATTTTCCTCAATATTAGCCAAATATCCAATTAGTATGATAAAAATTTAATAATTGAATACAAAAATATTTCTTCTTATAATTTGAAATTTATCGTATATATTGACACTATTTTTAATGCCATAAATGGATCATCGTGCGATTTACGCTATCAAAGGCACAGATCCTAACGTACCATTCATCCTGAAAAAGCTTACGCAGGGATAGACAAATAGTTTAACTTATTCTTAAGTCTAGTATTTCATTCGTTAATTCCTGTTTCTTTCCTAAACAAATAAACTAGAATATGCATAAATTATATTTAATTTTGCTTGTTTATATATACTAGCAGAAAAATTCTTTTATGATGGGTACTAGCTACTATATTACATATATCCTTGTTTTGGAAATAAATACATATGTTAAATACTCCAAATTGGAATTGTATCCATGACTCTCACAAGCACTTCGTGTGAGTCAGATCTGCCTGAATACATATACTATATTATACATACTTATTTTATATTAAATTAATTAAAAATTAATAAATAATAAAACTTTTATTTCTCCTTACAAATATTTGCATACACTAATAATAAATAAATGTAATATTTTTTATTAGATTGGTTTGTAAGGTCCAGTTACGGGTAAAAGCCCCCTCCAACTTGTTCCATGTCCTTCTTCCTTCCTTCTTATCCTTAGCTTTCATTATCCAATTGGTGTCAGCTGTATCTTTTATTTCGTCGACCCACTGTTCAGCTGGCCTCTAGTTCTCTTGCCGATTGTTCCTGTCCATATTGTCGTATTCCTTGCCCATCTTTTGTCTAGAAGACGTTCGACATATCCAAAATTATTTACTTTTCAACATTATGACTCATATTCAAATTGATTTTAATAAAAGAATTGAAAAAAAAATTAACAAATATACAAATCTCATATCTCTATTACATCCGCTGATACACTTCCCAGCATCTCAATTACATTCCCACAAACTCAGATAAAATCAGCTTTAAATGATACAAACAATTTAAAATTGTTTACAGACACTTTTGTGCCCATCTGTACTCGCTATCGCCTAGACGCGTCTGACTCGGCCAAACATTCAGTTAACAGGATATTCAATGTCTAAAAAACTGCGCATTTGTAAATTTTGTTCATATCAATAGTATAACCATTCGTTATTTAAATATGAAACGTTCAAAGAAGTTATCTATCACTAATTTATTTATTATTATTTTTGTATTTTTATTTTATAATTTTTTTTATATTTATTACAACACATACATATTTCCTTCTCAAAAGTCCAATCTATCTCTTATCTATAAGTATGCCGCCGTATTAACCTTGTTTTGTATTCCGGCATTAGTTATCCAGATTCCTGTAACCCTTTTCTTATTGCTGTCAGACAGCAGACAGGCTTGCAACGCCAGTGGCATCGTGGACACGCTGCTGTGCCATAAGAGTACAGGAACTTGGATCACTAATGAATGACGAAACACAACATTTTTATGGCGGCATACTTAAGACCAAAGGTGGTCGCCATCCAGACGGGCTTGAGACTCTACCACGTAGCTAGGGTGGGTTGTTTTGTCGCCTTTTACGACAGGCCGACCCCGGCCGCACAGGTTAGTATTCTTTCTCCGCCCCTGCACGGATAGAACATAGAACCCCTATGGGACAGCAGCGTGTTCGTCGTGCCAGCGACGACTTAATATTAAATGGGCCGTTAGCCTGTCTGTTACTTATCAGCAATAAATTGGCTTTTCAGAGTTAGAGGTCAAATAGTTGTTTTTATTTTTTTTAATCGTTCCATACATTATATGAAAGCTGTCTGGCAGGGCTTTTGTATGTGCCCTTCAGTTGCAAACTTTGAATAAATTCAGACTTTATTACATGACATACCTTGATTTTTTACTTTCCTAAAATTTACAATAACAATTGTAAACGCGGTAGATTCCATACCGTTGTGCAATTGGAAATCTTAGAATTAAAGTAACACGACCATTCGACGCTGGTGTGGTCGATTCTTGGTACGCTTTTGATATTTCGAAATCGTAAAAAGTCATGTATTTAACATTCTTATTCTCACATTATTTCTACATTTATTCATCAGATACGAAAACGTTGAAAAAAGTTTTAGAGTAAATTATATAAAAAGTGAATTAAATATAAATAAAGTAACTAAACAATTGTTATAGTTAGACATTTCTCATTAAATTATTAATGTCAGGTATACAAATATTATTGGCGGGAAAATTAATTAATTTATTTTGCCGCGATAAATATAGATCTGAATTCTTATTCTTACCTATATTTGGTCAATATATTTAAAAATGGTAACTTAAAATTATAAATGAATTAAATATATCTACACATATTGATGATCTGGTCAAGATCGCCGGAATAGGTTGGATGAGGGCAGCTCAGGACCGATCGTCGTGGAGATCTTTGCTGAAATGATGATGATGACATATATAAGGGAAATAGCCCTACTCATTAGATCTCTAAAACTATACACCCGATTGAATTGAGATTTAGCATACTTGTCATTTTGCGACGAAGACGCTCACTAAGAGTAAGAATAGATTTTTTTTTTTATTTATATCGGCGAACTTTTGCCGGGTCAACTAATTATATTAAATAGGTAAAATAAAAAAGTTTAATATATACTAAGTCAATTTATCCGTGCAGGGGCGGAGATAGAATACTGACCTCTGCGGCCGGGGTCGGCCTGTCGTAAAAGGCGACAAAACAACCCACCCTAGCTACGTGGTAAGGCCCCAAGCCCGTCTGGATGGCGACCACCTTTGGTCTTAAGTATGCCGCCATAGTAAATTTGTGTTGTGTTCCGGCATTAGTGACCTAAGTTTCTGTACCCTTTTGGAACAGCAGCGTGTTCGCGATACCATTAGCGTTGCAAACACCCATAGGCGACGATAACTGCTAAATTCTAATTGGGCCGTCAGCCTGTTTGCTGTCATACAGCAATAAAAAAAAGTCACAGACTTTAGAATTGACAAAAATTATATAATATGCAATTGTATTTATAATATTACCCCTATGAGACAGCAGCGTGTTCGCGATGCCCCTAGCGTCGCAAACATCTATAGGCGACTGTAACTGTTTACCATTAATTGGGCCATCAGCCTGCTGTGAATCAGTAATAAAAAAATATTTTTCTTAGAAGGGTTTCGTCTCGGTGGCATCCGAAATTCGCTCGTCAGTAACAGAGGCTGTAGACTATTGTTACAAGGCAATACATTTGTGTACATTTTTATCCGATGCTTTTGATGAGCCCTTGCATCCTAACTTTAACGTTAACCACATAGATTGTTATCATCATTTTAGCTGTAAATCCCGGTCGCAACCCAATCTTCCGCATCGGTGCTCGGGATTCCGACTTTTTCTCCATTTCGCATGTCGCATGACCACATAGATTATAAGGTTACGTAAAGGAAAACCTTTCATCCAAATACATTACACAGGGTATTCGATAATAAACATATTCTAGAAATATCTAAGAAAATAACTAATTTTAATCACGTATTCGATGAGAGTGAGTAATGGTCCAATGTGCTGACCGCCTTCAATTGTGTGATTACCCGAATCATGCCGCGGCGAATTCTTTGACAAACAAACACACAAGTTTTTATATAGTCAGCGTTCTGATTATGTGAACTAACTCGGTTATTGGAAGTTTTAGTTAGCCTCTGTTGTAAGAGTTCAACTTAACTCGGAATAATATTTACAGGAAAATTATTAACCAAGCTCACTATGGTTGATATTTAAATAACTTTGTTGAGACCGTGCGACTAATTCGCTAAATTGGTAATCCTTTTTCGAAATAGATTAACTTGGAGAATATGTAATCTTAACAGCCTTAATATACTTAATATACGGATACAAATCGTAACGCAGCTCATGGCCTTCTTCCTGCGCTTACCCATTATATGGGGTAAACACACCATGTTCTCTCCTTCCACTCTCCTCTGTTAGCCGTCATGTACACCCATAAATCCTTTTTCACCATATCATCTTTTACGCCATCCATCCATCTTTTCTTTGGTCTACTTCTTGTCCTGTATCCATCCACTTTCATTTCTATCATTTGCCTTGTTATATATAACAGTAGACAGACGGCCAGCTTAATAAGTAAGCAATAACTAAGTAAGCAGTTACCATCGCATACGGACGTTTGCGACGCTATCGCATCGACATCGCGATCACACTGCTGTCCCATGGGGATACAGGAATTTGGGTCATCAGTGTTGGAACACAACACAAGGTTATTATGGCGGCATATTTATAGACACAGTGTGGTTGCCATCCAGACGAGCTTGGTAGAGTTCGTAGCTAGGGTTGTTTTGTCGCTTTTTACAACAAGGCAACCCCGGCCGCAGGGGTTGGTATTCTTACTCCGCCCCTGCATGGAGAAAAACTGGTGCTTATTTTATCCGTTTTCGTAACTCCAAACATCCATCCCCTGTCATCCCTCCCCTTTGTAGCCCAGCATTCCGATCCAAACGTAGCTCATGGTCTTAAGTACAAAATACAACTTGAAAACGATGTATAAAAGTAAAGAGAGTAAATAAAGAGAGAATAGAGAGAGAATAAAGTTTTGTTAATTTACGTGCAACCAAGTACATGTGGAACTATCGATCCAGAATTCGACCAAGAGGATCCGAATTCCATCCTCACTGCGGCATATAACGTACGTATAACCTACAACCTATTTGATGAGCGTGATATGATGATGATATATGAGCGTGGTATACTGTCCGTTACATCTAGTATAGACACGAATTGGTTAATAATTCCATTATATTTCGTAAACAAACAAGCATTTTTGCCTTAAAGGCAAGCTAGCGTACGGGGTTGTATATTTTTAGGCGAGTTTGCATGGTCGATTAAACGCGTTCCATTATTCGATAAAGCTCTTTATTTGCCCTAATTTTTGTCAAAAAGGTTTTAAACCTAGACTTTTTAAACAGGAATATATTGTCTTAAAAATTTTAATTTATTGTAATCTATTCTGATTTATTATTTTCTTCTTGGTCGAATTCTTCATTGCTGAAGGTCGTGTCCTTGAAAATCAACCGTGGCCTGTCTCGCAAGCTGTTTCCACTTCGTCCGGTCCTCAGCTTCTCGAATAGCGATTGCTATTGGGAGTCCAGTGAGGGCGGTTACCTGGCTTTTCTTATCTTTCTGTCTGCCTGTTACATTTTTACGCCTAAACCGCTGAAACAGTTTTGATTAGCTACTTTTTTTTAATTTATATGGCAGAGTAACGTTTGCCAGGTCAGCTAGTATATAATATGTATTTATTTACAAAAGATAAAGTATTTGAGTAGCGGTCTGCTGTTTACTTGGGGCCTAGGTGGACATTCACACAGGAGTGTGAATTATTACTGTCCTAATAGCTATTTAAAAAAAATTTACTATGACACTGCACTTAAGTATAGAAATTTATATATTTAAAATAACTAATCATTTGTACTCAGATTACATTCCATTAAAGTATATCTGTGAAGGTCAAGTTAATTAAATTACATCTATTAATATCTAAATCAATTTATCTAATCAGCCTATTGCATTATGTTCTAGAAAGAAAGCATTACAACTTCTGAGTAATCTATATAGATTAAAAACTAGGGATAGAGTTAGACTTAAACTATTGTGATTATTTGATAGAGGATCATTAAAGATAAACTTAAATAACTTTTTTTTATATTGCTGAGAAACAGTAGACCGTCGCCTATAGATGTTTGTGACGCTAAGAGCACCGCGAACACACTGCTGTCCATAAAGATACTGGAACCTGAGTTACTAATGCCGGAACGGAACACAAGGTTATTATGCCGGCATGCTTATAGAACAAGTGTGTTTGCCATTCTGATGGACTTTTACAGCGAGGTTAGTATACTCCGCCCCTGAATATGAAGAATGATTCTACATTGAAATATGAACATGATGATATGGCGAAAAGGTGTGAATCTTAAGATGACAGCTAACAGAGGAGAATGAAAGGAGACAACATATTGTGTCAACTCCACATATGGGATAAAGGCCGGAAGAAGAAGATTTAAATGAAAAAATGAGAATTAAGTCCTTATTTATCAAGCAAATTAATTTAAGGAATACGAAGGGAGAGATTTCTTTTACTAATTCACAGGAAGTTAAGGCGTGACGATCGTCGTGGCGAACGACTTTTGCAACTTGCTCTCAACATCATTTTTATAAATCACACAGCCATATTTATTATATTTCAATGATTTTACCTTTCATAAATTGATATATTGGGCAAAAAGGAGACTTAAACAAGCGTTTAGTTAATTTTTCCCTGTCACATACTTAATGAACTCGAAACTCCGAAATCAAGGTTTAATTAAGAATGAGGACAAGCTAATGTAACCTAACATAAATGTAATTAATGTTTACCACTTTCTGATATTTTTCGAACCAAAATATATCGTTATGATCGTTATTTATAATATCTGAGGAAATTCCCAAAAAGCACAGGAATTTTCATTTATTGCATAGCAAATTAACTGCATTCAGAAATAAATCGAAATTAAACAGCACGAACAAACTAATGTTCTAATCATTTGACCACAGAGGGCGTCATTGTGATAATAAAATCACTGTGACTTTGAATGACGAAATCAATATGACAGCATATATATAACACTCTTCATAAGGACCATGATTGAGATAAAGTTCTAAACTCACTCCAGTTCCCCTCACTAGTAGTCCTCGACTTTTTAGATCGTCCTGGATATGCATCAAGTCCACAGGCAACGCGTAGAGTCACGATAGATTGCAAATTTGGTGAATATTCGTTGCGACGATTAATTGTTTCTAATAAAATCATTAGCTACGGATGACAGAAAATAAACAAACACATCTATTTTCGCATTCATACAAACATACCACAATTATTTTAAAACATTAGGTCTCAATCCAAAGGAAATAGGCGCGTCATGCTTGCTCATAACACCTCAATAATGTCAAATTAGGAAACAATTTAAAGGATTTAGTTCCAAGTGGATAAAAGCAGGAAACGGAAAACTAAATGTAGTATTTATTTTCTTTTAAACCGATTTCGTTACCTAATTTTGGGAAATAAACAGAATTTAACTGAAAATAATACGGCACACATAATGAGCAGTTACCGTCTATAGATACATGCAGTTACACCAGGGGTGCCGTAACACGCTGCTTTCTGCCTAGGGGAACTGGACCTGGGTTCTTTTTCCGAAACACGACACAAGGAAATGTGTTTCGAAATAAGGTCATATCCACAGCGGCGGATTTACCAACAGGCTGAGTAGGCTGAAGCCTAGGGTGACAAATTTTGCTCAGAGTTTTATTTTTCCTTACAGAAATAAAAAAATATAAACATTAATATATACACGGAGAAAATAAAATCTCTAAAATTTAACAAAATTACAATATTTTAATACTATACAGTATACCAAATACTCCAACGTCTGTACATGAATAATTACTATGCGCTGTGTTAAGTATACTGTTGTGGATATGAATTTTTAAAATATTCTAATAGCGTTTCAATATTATAATTTAAATTTAGCAATTTTACTTCCCGCTTTAAAAATTAATAATTTTTAATAAGTAGGAAGTTATTGATTTTGGCCCTATTTTGAGAATGCTAGTTTTCATCAGGTCTCCACGTTTTGAGGTCCCAGAAAGCCGTCCTGACTATTCTCTGCTGGACGTACGGGTGTATATGTGTGTGTAATGTAAATATGTAATTAATATGATTGTAAACTAGGGTATTGAATTGCAGAAGTTAGTAGGGGCGGTAAAAATTGAATACCCTACTGGCGGCAAATGTTTAATCCGCCACTGCATATCCATTAGTAAAAAAAAATATAGTATATATGTATATATTTCTGCAATGTGCTTCAAATAATTACATTTTTGTCGTTTCGAAGAAATTCAGTCCTAGAAAATACTGATTTAGAATACATTTGGATAGCAACTGCCAAATTAACCAACCCTAAAGAAAATTGCTCCAGAACTATCCATGATTTACCAATTAATCGGCAAGGCTTACATTTATATACATACATAGACAATAATAAAATATAATAGAAGAAGCCTTATCTTATACGAAATTATCATTTACGATGTTGGCAAATAGAAAAAACCTAGTTGTTTTATGCATGATATCTCCTATCTAGCTAGTCTAATTCGGCTCCCACTATCTCTGATATGTTCGCAATCTTTTGCAATGATAACTAGCCCAACCCTAGTTTCGCAACTGTATACATCAAATATATCGATAAAAAATATGAATAAAATTTTTGAAGTATTTAAAAGTATTTAAAAAAAAATTATTTTGAAGTATTTAAAAAAAACGATGTATAATTACAGTATATACAGTATACAGTACAATAAACTCTAAGACTACAAATAGAATACAAAAGTAGAAAATATGCTTAGATTATATTTCCGTCTTTGTTCTTACGTAACAATTTGTGTTTCAAAGATGAAAAACTTCTTCTTAAAAGTTTTACATTTTATTTTTAGGTTCATGAACATTCTTAAAACTAAATTTAAAGTAAGTTTGTTTTTATGAAAATAGGCGTATAACTCAATACTTTTTTTGCATTTAGAACTCGACATTTATGACTCGACGTTTAAACATAGCAATAAATATATTGTATGTTGTGGCTATTAACATATATTCTAAATCTCTTTCTCAGGATTTTTGTTAAAATCTCAAATATATGTAATATTGTATTCATATTTACGTCTAATATTGTGACGCAACTATCTCCATTCCATCATAAGCTTTCTACAACTTAATGTGAAAAAATATCGATATATTTTTATTTGGTCTTATGTGACATCACTAAAATCGAGTGCACTGCTTATCGGGTCCTAACGTTTTTAATACTCGATATAATGTTTGTATATTAGCATACCAAAAATCGCATAATCTGCATTCACTATACTGTGTATATATTATATATTATTTCATACGATCATTTCATAGGGTAGATAGAGTTTGTGTTGATTTAGATATTTAGTTCATCGTTCTAATTTTTGACATTGACTGGTGCAGTAGTTACGTAAGTGGTCTTACAGTGTGGTTTGCAGGTTCAATATTACTTAAGGCATTTTTTGTGCGACTAGCTAATGCTGCGATTCGTGCAGAAAACTATTTTTATGTCATCCCAACCAGGGGTACCCTAGCTTTAAAGTATATATAGTACTCAATAATTCACTATGACATTTTAAAAAATTACGCATCAGTGGTGGATACGACTATTTCGCCGCATCCCATGGAGTGGCGTGGTGGTTTTAGAAAGTATACCGACGTGCGTTCTCCAGCCTGGAAAACTACCCCGTCCCGCACTACCCCGCTCTCCGTTCCCACATGGCGGGGTGTGCGTCAGGCATTTTCGCCTCCCAAGAAAAAGATCCTCTTTACTCGTAAAGAAGGAAACATGATCAATGCCGGTTCATTGCACAGTTCACTCAACTTACATAGAATATGTAATTATGTATTACGAATATAATGCAAATATTATCTATTAGAACAACGTGTATCATTATTTTAATGTTTTTTCTTAGTTTTGCGGTCACGTGTAAAGATAAAAGGGAATTATTGACCTCTCGATCGTTAAAGAATTTTATATTACTACTATATACTTACAGAGGCTTTCTATTTTGAAATAACGCATGTTTATTAATGATTGCTTCAGTATTCATTTCAATGAAGCTTAAATATTTTTGGTGCCCCGTAGCTCAGTGTTATTCAACTCGAAGACCTTAATAACTGAGATTAAACAAAACTGAACCCAAAAAAAACCCTTGACTTCCTAGATTGTTTTCCAGGTATGCTATGCTAGCAGACAGAAGTGGGAAGGAGGTTCATATAATATAAAGTCGAGCACTTTATATTCCGTAATATATCAATGAGTACTTAATCGTTAGCCATTATAATAAAATTCGCATATGATTGTTGCCGCCAACTATAATAATAACAAATTTGTAACTATTTCTGCCAAATTAGGCAAATTAGTTATTACTCCCAGGCCTGGAATTGAACCATGAACCTTGAAATTGACTGCCCAATGAATACTGCAGCTAAACTAAAGAGGTATTTAATATACGTTAAGCAGATCGATTGAAGAAGGGATATTTGCGTACATGGAATGTTTAAGAAGGTAAATATACAATATAATAAAAATTACATAAAAGTGGATAAAGTAAATAACTCTATAAAAATACAAATAATACTCTTTTGTTACATAAATGCTTTGATAAAGAGTTCATAAGCTTCCTTGTGTTCTATGAGTTTTTTAACCTCTCTTGTAAGGATGCGTAATACAGATGGGCAATGCACTTATGATGCATATTTTGTGCACATTCGAGTATATATTAACGCGATATAACTGTTTTTCAACTATCAATTACTTATCGATAATGTTTTGTGAAATTTGATTTGACGTGAATTAGCGATTTCTTGTACTGGACATAGAATTCCTGATCCTGGTTTCTTGTCCTACTTAGCCCCGGTTAACGTTTGGTGGTACGCTATCTTCACTCATTTACATATACTACATAACTCAGCAACTTATTTGATCTTTATAAGATTAGGCCTTGATTTAGTATTAGTATTTGGTGTCCTAATGTAAACACACAATGCAAATGCCAATGAGCATTACTCTTCAAGGCGTAACCTAAGATTCCTAACCGCCTACAACTATCGTAAAATACCTAAACATATTCCGGAAATAACTGTGATCTCAAACATCTATTGTTCCAATTTCCGTATATAGGAAGTATATAGAATATATATGTGAAAATATAACCAATCGTGCGAAAGGTCAAAGTTGAAACGGCCAATAGCAGGCGGGTTACGTTATTCAGGCTTTGTAGGCTGTATTCCAAAGTGAAAGTTTCGACCAATCACAGGAGAATGTTGTATGTGTTAGCGATATGTGGTCACGCGTGATGTATCTTTGTGTTTATGAATGGATTTGTAAGGAAGTGGAGATATGTAAATTTTAAGGTTAGTTAAGGCTTACTGTAATTAACTTAGATAAGGGTGAATGTAAACTGGCGGTTTCTATTAAGGGTTAAATGCAAAATTAATTCTTATCGATGTTTGGAATACTATGAAGTATTTTTATAACTAGTTTATAATAGTTATTACTAATTTATAACATATCAGTTACTTTTTAAATGAAGTTAGGATTGATGTAACTTTAATTTTACAACGGCGACCTACCTAGCCCTGTCTGTGAAGTTTAAAAAAAAATTATACATTTGCCGCCACTTTATGAGATTCTATTAACATAATAAGGTTTCCTAAGTTTATTTTCAGCTAGAATCATGTGGTCCAGTTTTTAATTGCATAGTGGAATAAGTTCAAATAAATTTAGTGTTCTAAAATGGGATAAGTTGACTTATAAAGTAGATTTTGTTTCGATGATGGAATAAGGTAAAGGTACTTCAAAGGTATGCTATGACGTCACAACATGGCGCAAAGTCGATCCTATTCTTATTTGAAACGCATTATATGACAGAATATTTTTTTTTTTTCCAACAAGAGATATCTGTTACGCGCGAAAATATCAAAACTGTTCGCAAAAAATTAATAAAGGTGTACATTGCGTTGTACGGGTGTGAGACGTGGATCCTGACACAAGAGGACAGGGAGAGGCTAGAAGCATTTGAAGAGATAAGGACCAACGAGGAAGTGCTAAATATAGCGAAATAGAAAAGGAATATCTTGAAAATTATTGAAGGCAGACGAGGACAGATGCTGGGATACGATACGACGATCTAATCAAATCCATCATAGAAAGGAGAATTGAATTAAAGCGGAAGAGAGGGAGACCAAGAAGGACATTTATGGAGCAAGTAAAGGAAAGACTGGATCTCGTGTCGTATCAAGAAGTCAAGGAAAATGCGCTTTGAACTGAGAACTGAAAGATGCGCCATCGAGCTGTAGCTCTTAAATAAAGGATGATGATTATTTTATTGATAGATTTCATTATTTGATGTAAACTCACGTCACGTAAGACATCTCATGTATAATTATAATCTATATTTCTGTTAGGTACAATGTTGATTAAAAAAACTTAATTAACTCGATTTGATAACAAATAGGTCATAATTGATAGCAGTGACACTAAGCTAGATATGTCTAAAACTTAAGTTCGAAACAGATTATTTTTTATGTATATTTAACTTAAGATAACAATTGTTCAATAATTATCAACTTATTGCCACACTCATAGACGATAAGGAGTGATTTAATTGAGTTGAAAAAGTAATTGCTTTTTTATTCCCTGCCACGCTTCGCTGTGGTACATTGTGACTGTACCCTGCCACGATTCGCTGTGGCACATTGTGATTGAATGGTTGAGAAATGAGAAACAAAAAAATAGATAAAAACAATCCTTGATGCGGATTATATATCATGCTAAAATTTCAGCTCGATCGGTGCAGAACTTTTTGAGTTTTTGAAGCGTACACAAACCAACATAACATTTTTATATATATAGATTTTAGGACCCATAACATGCGTCAGTCTGTTGAACTTCCCAAGATGGAATAGAGCAATCCTATATCTATTACGAGTTGCATACTGATTAATGTTACAGTGCTTTGCATATGAGTCACTATTCTTCCGTACGTAAAAGATGATATGGTGAAAGAAGGTGTTAATGTAGAGAATATGTTGTGCATACCCCCACATAATGTGGGGTAAAGGCAGGAAGAAGAAGACGTATATAAATTATATTTCCTTCTAGCTTTTTGCAAAGATACTATAGAGGACGGTAACTGCTTAAAGTAGTGCAACTGCAGTAATAAAAATATCCTGCACTCTGAGTGCCAAATTAAATCATCAATTATCTCCAATAATATGTAATAAAAATGCCATGTATGTTGTTACCATAGATGTAACATTTTATATTGCATTCAACAAAACCTAACAGTGGTAGATAAGATAACATATTTAGGTAGCCTAGGACTTGATAAAAGACTAAATTTACAGAAAAAATGTGATAAGACCGGACTATCGTGGCTAATGTCACACCGACACCCACTCCCGTCTACTCATTATACATATTATATAAATATAAAAAGATAAAACAAAACACCACATTATAATGTTTTTCATCAAATAAAGCACTGTCTGTCCAACCACTTATCTTTGCAACTACGAGTATAGTATTCAGTTACTAATAACTTTTTGTTTTTATTGCTTTAGGACAACAGACAGGCTGAGGACATAGTAAGCAGTTACCGTCGCGTATGTATGTTTGCGACGTTATGGGCACCGCTAACGCTAACTTCCGCTACTCGAATATAGTCATTTATTAACGAACTTAGCACAAGATTATGTCGGCATATTATACCAGCGTTGGTTGCCATCCAAACGATCTTTAAACGCGACCACCTAAAAAGCATTTTCGCAGTTTATGACAGGCCGACCCTGGCCGTAGGGGTTACTACTCATATTCCTATGGCGGTTTAGACACCAGCGATGATTGTCATCCAGATGAGCTTGGAGCAAAATTTAACCTTCTAAATACTACTATTTTACGAACATAGCATTGGTTTAGTTTGCGTATATAGTTCAAAGCGATGTTGTTTGCTGATTTTATTCATATATATATATATATATATATATATATATATATATATATATATATATATATATATATATATATATATATATATATATATATATATATATATATATATATATATATATATATATATATATATATACTAGCTGACCCGGCAAACGTTGTTCTGCCATATAAATAATAAAATGTCAAAAAATTAAAAAAAAAATGTAGGGGTGGACTACCCCTAACATTTAGGGGGATGAAAAATAGATGTTGGCCGATTCTCATAGATACCGGATAAGCACAAAAAATTTCATCAAAATCGGTCAAGCCGTTTCGGAGGAGTATGGCAACGAAAACTGTGACACGAGAATTTTATATATTAGATATATATATATATATATATATATATATATATATATATATATATATATATATATATATATATATATATATATATATCATCATTTCAGCCGGAAGACGCCCACTGCTGGACAAAGGCCTCCCCCAAAGATCTCCACGATGATCGGTCCTGCGCTGCCCTCATCCAACCTATCCCGGCGATCTTGACCAGATCATCGGTCCATCTTGTGGGGGGCCTACCAACACTGCGTCTTCCGGTACGCGGTCGCCATTCGAGGACTTTTCTGCCCCAACGGCCATCAGTCCTTCGAGCTATGTGCCCAGCCCACTGCCACTTCAGTTTTGCAATCATCCGGGCTATGTCGGTTACTTTGGTTCTCCTGCGAATCTCCTCATTTCTAATTCGATCTCGCAGGGAAACTCCGAGCATAGCCCTCTCCATTGCTCTCTGAGCGACCATGAGCTTTCTCATAAGGCCCATAGTTAGCGACCACGTCTGCGTTCCGTATGTCATCACTGGCAACACACATTGGTTAAAAACCTTCGTCTTGAGACACTGCGGTATTTGGGACGAAAAGATTTTACGGAGCTTCCCGAACGCTGCCCATCCGAGTTGGATTCGACGAGTGACCTCTTTCGCGAAATTGGACCTGCCTAACTGGATCGTTTGACCCAAGTAGACGTATTCGTCAACAATTTCGAAAGTACAGTTCCCAACTGTTACGGAGGTAGGTGCGACATGGACATTAGACATGATCTTCGTCTTGTCCATGTTCATTTTGAGACCTACTCCTTGGGAAGCTGTATTGAGGCCATCAAGCATATGGCTTAAGTCTTCCATGGTTTCAGCCATGATTACGATATCATCTGCGAATCTAAGGTGAGTGATGTACTCACCGTTAATGTTGATGCCCAGTCCGTTCCAGTCCAGAAGCTTGAAGACATCTTCCAACGCAGCAGTGAACAGCATCGGCGATATGACATCGCCTTGTCTGACTCCCCGCTGCAGTCGGATAGGCTTCGAGTTCTGATCCTGGAGACGGACTGACATGGTGGCGTTTTCATACAAACACTTCAACGCTTTGATGTATCGATAATCAATGTGGCACCTCTGGAGAGACTGAAGCACCGCCCAGGTCTCGATCGAATCAAAGGCTTTCTCATAGTCCACGAACGCCAAGCATAGTGGCTGGTTATACTCCTCCGTCTTCTGTATAACCTGCCGCAGCGTATGTATGTGGTCTATGGTGCTAAAACCTTTTCGGAATCCGGCTTGTTCGGGAGGTTGGAAGTCGTCAAATCTGCGCGCGAGACGATTCGTGATGACCCTTGAAAACAGCTTGTAAACATGGCTCAGAAGTGATATCGGTCTAAAGTTCTTCAAAAGGGTTTTGTCGCCCTTTTTGAAGAACAGCACCACTATACTTCCGTGCCAGGCCTGCGGCGTTTTGCCATCGAGGATGACGGAATTAAATAGCTTCTGGAGGATTTTAAGCACAGGAGTACCACCAGCTCTCAGAAGCTCGGCTGTAATTCCATCATCACCCGGCGCCTTGTTGTTTTTAAGCTGTTTAAGGGCTACACTAATCTCGTACAGACTGACGTCTGGGATATCTACGGTGTAGTGTCGGGTTAATTTAGCTCTTGGGTCTTTAGCATTGTTGTTAACAGGTGCCCGTGTGGTCGTGTATAGCTGTCCGTAGAACTTCTCGACTTCCCTCAAAAGTTCGGGTTTAGACGAAACGACCCTGCCGTCGTCGGTCTTCAGCTTCGTCAGTTGGCTCTGCCCAATAGACAAGTCTCGTGCGAATACTTTAGAGCCCTTGTTACGCTCTATAGCCGCCTTTACACATTCTGTGTTATGGCGGCGGATATCGCGAGTCAAGGACTTGGAGATCTGTCTATTTAGCTGCCTATACTGGGAAGCATCGTCCGGGGACTGAAGGGTCATTTGACGTCTCACATCCATCAATTTGAGAGTAGAATCTGAGATTTTTCCGGTTCTTTTTGAACGGCTGGCCTTGAAGAATTTAGACCCGGCCGTTTGAACAGCTTCCACGAACCTGTTATTATACTCGTCCACGTCAACGCAGTCACCGAGGCATTCGAAGCGGTTTTGCAATTCGAGTTGAAAGTTTACCGGGTTTTGGATCTGTATGGGTGCAGGTCGGAGCGTAGACTTCACCAGTCGAACTAGGTATATATATATATATATATATATATATATATATATATATATATATATATATATATATATATATATATATATATATACCTAGTCAGGTCATAAATTCTGTCACATGTTTAATGTAAAATAATTGTAACAAGTTTATTAATTATGTAACCATTCATATACCAAAATGAACTTAACAAAACATAGATTCTTATGACATTAAAGTTTATTCAAAATGACCTCCGTGATTTTGAATACAAGCCTTCAATCTGCGCGGCCAGTTGTCTATCGCAGCACGAACGAGGTCCATGTCAATATCGGCGGCTGCCTTAATCAAGGATGTCTTGAGTGACTCCAAATTGGGATGAGGCTTTGAGCACGCCTTTTCCTCCAAGTGTTGCCATATCTTGTAATCTAACGGATTCAAATCTGGACTGGAGGAGGGCCAGTCTTCGTGCCGGATGAAGTCGATTTCACGCGCCGCCAGCCAGTCTTGTGTGCTCTTCGCTCTATGAGCTGGCGCCGAATCTTGTTGGAATACCCAGTGCCTGTTATTGAACATGGTATGAGAAACAGGTTCCACAAGGTTCGTCAGGACTGTATTTTGATACACAACAGCATTCGTTTTTACACCTTTCTCACAAAAATGTACCTCTGTTAAGCCCCAATAAGAAACTCCCAACCATACCATGAGCGAGGATGGAAAATGACCTCGTTGGACACGCGGAATATGGTTGCTCGCTTCTTCACTACTGTGTGCGTACACCTTATCATTTTGTTTGTTGTAGCTCTCTTCTACGGTAAACATTTTTTCATCCGAAAAAAGAATTCTATTTTTTTACTAATATTTTTTTCCCGCGTACCGCTTCAACAAAGCGCGGCATCTCTTCAGTCTCAGGTCCATTAGACGAGCATTCAAACGATGTCCTGTTTTTCTTCGATATGCCCGAAGCCCTAAGTCTTCATTTAACACCCTTTTCACCGTGGTTCTGCTTAACCCCATCTGAAGGGCCAACAGTTTCTGCTTACGTTTGGGATTTCTTTGAATTCGTGCCTTCACAGCTTTTATCACTGCTGGAGTCCTAACAGACCGAGGGCGACCACTTCTTGACCTGTCATCTACACTAGAGTCTTCATTGTATCGTTTGATGGTACGATAAACGAATCTTTTGGTAATATTCAAATTTTTCAGTATGTTAAAAATTTTAATTGGCGCGTAACCGCAACGATGCAACGCAATAACTGCAACACGGTCTTCTTTAAGCGTCCACTCCATATTTAAAAATGAGTAAAATTCTAAAAGTTATACATTTTTATTTTCATGAACAATTCGAAATTCTAATTCAATAAACTTTTTTGTGGCCAGCATTCTAAAAGAAAAGTTTTTACTGTGTGACAATACTTATGACCTGACTAGGTATATATCGTAACACACAGATTTGTTAGACAAAATGTTGTGGTATTTACAATTATACCTAATATAAATAATACTCTTTGATAGATATGCGACCCTCGCTAAAATTCACTAGCCGTACCAATAGAAGTGTGGTCTAAGTTACAAACGTTGTATATAATATTCATGTTAGTGTACATTCCAATTTTTAAGGCCTCTAAAACCATAAACTGTTGATTACTTTATTATTATTAGTAAAACCATCTTTATTTAACTATATTTTATATTAAATTTAAAACATCCTTATTGATTGGATTTATTATTTATTTTATAATCTTATAATAGTTTTAACATTTCTAATATATTGTCTAATTATAATAGGTTTTTGGCAATTGATATGTTTATTTAGATTTAGTTATTATCTCATAATTAGTCTTTTTTCATTCTAATAAATATACAATGATATATGAATATAATAATATCTACTTTAGCGATAATGTTTTAGTTGCCATCGCTTGTGAACTTGAGCCAAACATTATTTAAACGGTTGCCGTGGGTTAAACATTTGTTCCATTTATGTCCTTTGACTATTTATCAAAGTCTATTCAAATTTAATCCACATAATGGGTGAGGTGTCGACTTTTCACACTTCTATATTATGTATTTTCTTTCTTAACATTAAATAAGGGGCAGATAAAGGAACGTATGTACGTATTATATATTATAATCCTTTAATTGATAATACAGGAATTTTCCGTATGAACAGGGTTGTTATGCTGGTTCATCACGAAGACTACAAGAAGCACAATCCCCAAATGTAATTTTCTTTTAAGGTTAAGAATGTAAAAGTGCAGTTGCATTATTTATTTTCCAAAATCTAATAAGACTGCTGAAGTGATTCTTCGTACACGTATAAAATTTCGTCATAAATACTTCTCCGAAGCTGTACTTCATATCATTCGTGTGTCTGTTTGAACTTACAAATGTTATAAGGAAAAGAAATCAGTTTGAATGCCAGTTACATGCATGACACAGATATTCTTCATAACCTCGTATTTTTCATGATCTAGTACATTTCTTACATTCGTATCGGCAACTTTAATATCAACTATCTTATTTCTAAATACCATTCTAAAAACGCCGCTATTGCATCACAATACGGTCTAATATAAAATTTTTGGAGGAACTAACAAGTTGGGTAGTCACCAAGTTTGCAAACAAAACTTAGACAATAGAACCCAGTGACCACATTAACAGACAAATGAACAATGATAGCTTATCAGGTTACTTTGGCATGTTGCGAGCTGTTCGCTATTTTTTATCGTTAAATTGCCTAATACAACATGGAGCTATACTTTTCTAAATAGCCATGCGTCCTTCATTCAATATTAACACGTCACGATAAGTCATTACGTACGTAACAGTCGATTGATTACATACATATTTTATAGTATTTTTCGGAGATAATTTAGCAAACAAGATGTTCGTTTTACGAGCCCGGAGTAACCCTGTCGTATGGTTAGATTTCTAAGCGGCTTTCAATAAGGACTGCCATATGACACCTAAAAAGATGTAAGCAATTTTAATTTTTTTTTTAATATACTGGCATAATTCACATAGCACCATCTAGTCCCAAAGTAGCATAGCACTTGTGTTATGGGTACTAGACAACTGATATGCTACATACACATTTCTTTTATAAATAAATACATATTATACATAAACATCCAAACGTGCAACGGGAATTGAACCCGAGACCGCAAGCGTACCGAGGTGCGTTATCCGCTACGCTACAGGGATTGTCAAATCCATAGTAAATATATAGAATAGAGTAACTCTATCCTAATTTCTGGTCGTGTGTGACCAGTGTTAACATAAGAAACCTTTATCAAGGTCAATCAGTCAAAATGTTAAATATTTGAAATTGTTTTTATTTAAAAACCGGATAGCTAAAATCTAATCGCGTCCATTCACATATTTCGTGCAACAATCATTTATGATAAATGCAACTTAAACCTAGATAATTTATCATAGTTTCTAAGTTCGATAAAATAAATTATCTACAGTTTATCATTTATAAAAAATAAACTATACTAATTTTGCCACGCAGCTTTCATAGCTGTAGTACGTAAAATATTGAAGCCTTGCTGATATCAGTTTGACGGCTATTATTCATCTTACACCCGTGATTGTCATACTTACGCAGTTTATAAGGGTTATTATGCTACCGGTACGCTATGATGACCGTTTTGACGTTTGTCCACTCCATGAAGTTTCATATTAATTAGTAATTACATTTGAAGGAGCAAATTGCTGTTCTTTATTGTCAATAACTGCACGTCGCTATTGACAATAAAGAACAGCAATTTGCTCCTTCAAATGTAATTACTATATATACGAAACTTCATGAGTGGACAAACGTCTAAACGGCCATCATAGCGTGCCGGTATAGTACTTAGGTAAAAGTTACAGAGTGCTTTCTATAGTCTGTTTTGCATTTTCTTTGGCCCACTTTCAATCCCCATGGCCTAATCTCAATTTTTTCTAGGTTGGCAGAATATTATCATTACTCTTGATATAAAACAGAAAAAGACGTAAAAACGGCCTATTTAAGGGTTTTTTCTTAGTCCCGATCATAACACAACCGTTCAAATAAAACTTTATTCATATAAAAGTTATATGATATATGTAACAAAGTATAATACAGGAGATAAGTGCAATATCTTATTATATAATTTAAACAACTTATTTTTAAGACGAGCATCGTTTAACGACGATAAGACGTTTAAACCATGACCTATTTTGTTTATGTACGGATCCATCTTGTTTTTTTATTATTATTCGGAATACTTCGCACAATCTTTGGCAGTCCTAATGGTGACAGTATTAGCTTGCACGCCGCTTTAAAACGTATTTGGCCATTCCCCTACTTTTAGAACCTGGTAAAATCTAGACTATTGTTCCCTTTGTAACCGGTTTTTTGGAAGTGAACGCATAGGTACCTAATGTTTAAAACTTAATTATAATTTTTTACTCTATAATATTTTGACAGATAGATCTGTCATTCATGTATGTCGTATGTGCCTGTACAGAAATGTTCGCTGTGATTTTGTAAATGTTCATATAAAATTGTCTCATTCCACAATTCATACATAATATTTTACTTTTAAACTATCATTTTCACGGTTCGCAGTTAGCTAGTAAAATTACCGTCAAAATTATTTCCTGATCCTTGCTTTATTAAGCTCTTTCGCCACCTGCCTTTTCTAGTCGTAATATACATACATACATACATATAAATCACGCCTCTTTCCCGTAGGGGTAGGCAGAGACCACTTCTTTCCACTTGCTACGATCCTTACATACTTGTTTCGCTTCGTCCACTTTAAGTCGTAATATACTGTAAAATAATTTGACATTGGCAAATCAGTGCATAAAGCATTGGAGCCACTTAAAAAGAAAAAATATGTGTGCTGTATAATTTTAAATCCTTGCTAACATATCTCATTAAGTAAATCAGGGTTCTTTCGAACAAATTTTTGTATTGCCCAAATATTTCCATTCCTATATATAACATTCTGCCTCTATCTATCAGAAAGGATACAGGTCGAGACCTATAAATATCAATTATCTTCTCACCTTAGCTCATATTAAATATATTTATTTATTTATTTAAACTCCAAAGAATACAAAATAACAGAGCTGCAATAGTCCCGCCAAACTATCAGTTTGTCGGCGGGAAAAACGCTCATCTAACATAATTTTTGATTACACACACACACACACACACATATATATATATATATATATATATATATATATATATATATATATATATATATATATATATATATATATATATATATATATATATATATATATATATACATATTTT
The DNA here is from genome assembly GCA_963693495.1 of Malacosoma neustria. NCBI lineage: Eukaryota > Metazoa > Arthropoda > Insecta > Lepidoptera > Lasiocampidae > Malacosoma > Malacosoma neustria. Next base: position 18,411,135 of record OY856386.1, read on the forward strand.
AAACTATCATCACAAACAAAAGTCAAAAATTTCATTATTATATGTCATTATTGTCATTTTATAATAATAATTCCTTTCCAAATTTTTAAATCTAGATAACATTTTCTTATAATGTAGTTTTAGTCTTACAAGGCCTTTTTAATATCACGGTTCCTATAAAGCATCTGCAACATCATGTCTGCAATAAATACTTACAGTACTTGCGTCAGTACACTTATTTATAACATCTGACCGTTTCACAGCCATATAAATTGTAACAAAAGTATTTACTTAAGCGAAACAATTATATTAAACTTATTAAGTTATCAAAACGAAGTGTTTAGACGGCACAGTGAAGTTATTTTACATAGGATTCCTTTCGTTAAAAGTTTTTCTCTGCAGCTATGAGACTTTTTTTTAATTTTATGAACAACTTTACAGGTTTCTTTTACTTTAACTTGGATTTTAGACACGCTTAATAGTATGATTGTGATTTCTTTTTATTTCTTCTCTTTACTAAACTGTTTTGTTATTTAGAAGTTCTATTTCATTCTTCAATTATTTTAAAAGGACGTGAGAAAGCTTTAATGGTCGTTTCAATTATGCTAACTTCTATTATATATATATATATATATATATATATATATATATATATATATATATATATATATATATATATATATATATATATATATATATATATATAAATTACATAATAATTATAGACACATAATCGGCAAGAACAAATTTATTTGCGAATCATACAAGTACTGTATGATAGTACTTCAAGGAGTTCGAACCCAAAACTACGACTAAAAAACTACGACGTAGACTGCTTATTCTTAATACCTTGAAACTGTAATTAGTAATCAATCGCCAGTTTTTAGCATAAATATCCAACGCTTTTAAAAATTTGAAAATCAGGTGCCTCCTATCAACAGATTAGATTCAGGCATGCATTTTAACGGATTTGTAGGGTCAGTCAAAAACCAAAAGCCAGAGGTCCATCTAGGGTTTATCCCTAAGTTAGGCTAAACTAGCTAGAGAAAAGGCTGAATGATGCCTATTACTAGTATGAGCTGTTAAAATTCCTTAGAAACAAGATCGTGGATACCCCGCATTCTGAGACAGTCTAAACATTATTATACGCAATACATAAAGTAAAAACAATGCAGTAAATGATTACTTATACTATATGACAATTATTACTTTGAAAAATAGGCCAAATACACAATAACTCTTTTATAATAAACATGTCATAGCACATAGTTGTTGATGAGCCATTTTTTATCTTTTTTGACCTGATTCATAATCTCTAGTCATAAATATTCTTTGAGACAACTATTACTTGTTATTAAAATCATCTATTCCACTTATGTTACATTCAAGGAAAGTCGGGACGGGACGAAGGAAAATCGGATATATTATAATAATATATCCGATGATTGAATGCGGTTACGCAGAAACGATCGAACCAACATTTTTTTAAAGTTTATTTTAGTATACAAATTTTATAACTCAAGTTTGAAAGTTTTAAAAATATACTCAGTATAAGCAAAACCCAACAAAACGCTTTATTCTTTTTGTTTGGTATTTCACATCGTACATCTTCAAACGGCCAACAGATGCCGTTAATCACATATCGAGTATATTAAACAATAAGTAAACGCCATCTGTCTAAAAATAACTAATCTAATTCTAAAAAAACTCTCTTTTTAGCTTTATTATAAATATTCGTTTTACCTCAAATATGTAGCTCTCCAGGCATTTTTTCCTTAATGTTCAGGCTAATATTTCGCTATTTCACCTTATTCTAGTCTCCTCCTTAGTCGGAAAAATTATATTTCACCAACAAGGAAATTATTTTTATTAGAAATATTAGACAAAGAGCCGAATATTCACGTCACTTTCACTGCAGCACATATATAGAAAATGCAGAGATGCTACTGATTATCGACACAGGGGTAGACTATTACGTGTCCTGGATATGACACCTTCTAAGACTGCTCTATGACTGACTATTCTACCCTACGCAATAGGGCACAAATGGATAGATAGGAAAAAATATTAAACATTTAATTTTTTCCAGATCCCATGCCGCGATAATCAAAAATGGTGGAGCCACAGACACAACACTTCTGCCTCAGGTGGAACAACTACCAGCGCAGCATCACCAGCGCGTTCGAGAACCTTCGGGATGATGAGGATTTCGTGGACGTCACCTTGGCCTGTGACGGCAAGAGCTTAAAGGCGCACAGAGTGGTACTATCGGCCTGTTCGCCGTACTTCCGCGAATTGCTAAAAGTGAGTTCTCCTACCTACACAACTGTAATTCTATGATGTCATTAATTTTCAAGCGAATCATCTCATTTTACATTCCAATATTTCACTTCCACAGCTATTTTCTGCAAGCTTTTCAGCGTCTCTCATTCTTTTTTAATATATCAAGTAGCATAATAAAGTAAATGTAAACATATACCAGAATTTCGTTTATACAGGAGCTTTTAAAACCAGAAATTACGAATAGGTAACAATATTTCGAATTAGAATTCCTTTCATGCAGAGCCGGGGTAAGAATTCTGACCCCTGCGGCCGAGGGTGGCCTGTCGTAAAAGGCGACAAATCAACCCTAACTAAGTGGTAGGACCCTAAGCCCATCTATATGACAACCCCTGGTCTCTATATAAGGCGCCATAATACCCTTGTGCTATGCTCTAGCGTAAGTGACCCAGGTTCCGATTGGCCTACGCGGAAGCTGCGTGTTAGCTGGACCCCAGGCGTCACAAATGTTCATAGACGACGGTAATTGCTTATTGAGCGATGTTCCACAGCAAAAAAATTAGAGTAACTTAATATGTTTAATTTCGAATACAATAATTCAACTATAAGTGTTAACTTTGTTCACATAAAATATTTGCAGGACAATATTTAACAACGCCCCTAGCGGTGACACAAAGAACTAAATGTTGCGCCGAATATTTACGTTATTTTACCTCACGAAACTAACGACGAAAACGATTTCATTATTAGCATCTAAAACTGTGTGTAAAATCCGTTAAAAATAGTACTTTGCCACGCCGCTAGGGGCGCTGTTATTTTTTTATGTGTATTAAATATTATATATGTATAATTTTAACTAAACAAGTTGTTGTTTATTAAAAAGTTCGGAATTTTACTTTTACTATGTCCTCTTATAGTCAGAAATATTACATTAATTTATTATAAGAAATAATAAAATAATTATTTTAATTAACTAATACCTATGTCTAAAACGTATATATAACTATTTAAAACTAAAAATCTTAAAAAATGTAATAAAATAACTAAATAATTAATTAATCATTATTTAATTAACTTATACTTGCTAAACAACATTATCTCTTTATTATTTAAACAATCTATTTATGAAACAAAGATTTAACATTTAGTTTTCCTATAAACTATTTATATTAATTTAAATTTATTTATAATATTTTATATTGGTAATTAAAAAAAAAACAAAAAAAATATTTTACGTTTTGTCAGGTGTGGGGTTCGAACCCACGCTCCCTCTCGGGAACCAGAGCTTAAATCTGGCGCCTTAGACCACTCGGCCAACCTGACTTGTTTGTAACATTTGAAATTGTTAATTATATATTATTTTAACTTTCGGTTGTTATTTCATTTAATATTTTATTTCAATGATTAAATTCATCTACACAGGTATATATGCAGTTATGGTGTAATTAAAATGATTTCACATAACCTAAAATTGTAATTTTTTTCTCCTGCTTCATACTCTCTTATCTTTCTTCCTTTATTTCAATTTACATAAATCAAAATCAGTATTAAATGAGATGTACATTTTCGTAGCCGGGGTCCGCTTTCCTTCATATTCATTCCAAACTTCATCATGGCCAAATCCGGTTCTGTTTACGGGACCAAAGCCCAAAGTATTTCATAAATAGTACCATAAGTTGCCCAAATAAGTTTTTTATAAATGTATTCATTTTTACATATTAAATTAAAATTAACAAATTTTATTCAATAACCAATATTTTTACAAAATTTAATTTAGTACCTCTCTAATTTAGTACATCTTCTTCCTCCTGCCCTTATTCTACATTATATGGGGTCGGCACAAAATGTTACATTTTATAATAGTTGTAGCTTAGTTTTTACAACCGGCCGCCTGCCTGACGTTAACCCCTTTTTGGGGAAAAGTCTGTAAATTTTTATTTCATCTTCTTTCAACTTTGTAAAAGAGTATGAAATGCATCATATTCTTCTTTTTCCTATAACATAGACGCACCCACAATGACCTTTTACGTTTTTCTTTCTTCTTGTACAAATAGTATGCCAATCTATGTTTTATTTTTCTTATTACTCAATAATCACACGGACGTAGACAAGGATATTCATTTATTGAGGGTCCATCGTCTGGTGAAAAAAATGGACGTATAAAAGCGGCCTAACGCGCCGTCGGTAGTAGACACCACTACTTCTGCATAGGGCGTTGACGGTCGAGGATCAGGGTAAGAGGTGGCACAGCTGATGTAGGACGTGCGCGTTTCAGCTGTTTTTGTTGTTTTCTTTATTTTATCCATCACTGTGTACAATTTTGTACAGCAAATTTCCGTCGACCTTTTTTGACATGTAAAATCTAAACATGACGTTTAACGGATTTAAACGGATCAAAAATTTGTTATATCTATAATTATTGATTGTACGTGTATGAACACACAACATGAACATTTTGAAGTATCACAGTGCTTGTTGTTGGAATTTTGATTAATATTTCACACAAAGAACATGATTGACATGATTGTATATCTTAATAATATAAATTTAATTTAGTGCATACATGTTTTGAATTATAATCTGGTCTGTTTTATGATATACTAGCTGTGCCCGCGACTTCGTCCGCGTGGAATAGTGACTTTGGGCAGCATTTTTTTGGATATATGAGATCAACTTAAATTGGAAATTCAACCTACAAAGACCAGTCTAAGCTGAACCCTATTTCGTATGATTGATGATATAAATCTGAGGTCAACTTAAATTAGACAATACAATTTCCGAAACTTATAATTTTTAACAAAAACTATTTTATTTTTCTAAAATAAAAATAGCCTATGTTACTCCTTGATACCTCAACTATCTGCCAGTGAAAGTCCCATCAAAATCGGTGCTGCCGTTTCAGAGATTAGCCGGAACAAACAGACAGACAAAAATTGTAAAAAATGTTGTTTTGGTATATGTACCGTGTATACGTCGGAATGAACTTAGTAAAAAGCGGTTATTTTAATATTACAAACAGACCCTCCAATTTTATTTATTTGTATAGATTAAATGTGGTATATATTATTGTAAACAGGTTACATGTATTCTAATAAATAAATACCGTCACGCTATCTAACACTTCGTAACACACACTTGACACCTATTTTGATTCTGTGCAGATTAATTAAATCGATGATCTATCAAATCACTCGTTTATCTCTTCCTAATATTGGCACTAGCACAGTCTACTATTGTACGATGAATATATTTTATTCCACTAAGTTGGTTTTATGTAAATTCACTCCGATACAAATAATATTTTTATTTTTTAACAAACTTTTCAACCTCGCCAAGAATGCAGAGTTGACTGCCAACCTTCACTAGTTGGAGAGGTTTGAATATTTATGACCGAAAGTGGGTCCTAGTCTATTTCCTAATAAAGAAATTAGTTACGCCATCAAAATTATTCCTGCAGAGCCCGGTGTCTCCGGTTCCTTAATAGTTACAGAGTATACGAAAGTGACTGCTAACCAACTTTATTACTAGAGAAAAAAGTCTTCATCATCCGTTTGATCATCAATCATTGACGACTTCCGTGGCGTAACGGGTAACGCACTTCAGCACGCTTGCGGAGGTCACGGGTTTGATTCCCGTCTCGAATATGTGTTTATGTATAATATGTATTTATTTACAAAATAAAAGTATATAAGTATTATATTAGTTATATAATACCCATAATACAAATGCCAGCCAATATATTTATTTATTTACTAGCTGTGCCCGCGACTCCGTCCGCGTGAAATAGTGACCTTATCACTAAGGGGTATGAAAAATAGATGTTGGGCGATTCTCAGACCAGTAGGTCTGAGAATTGAGTACAATAAGCTCACAAAATGTCATGAGAATCGGTCAAGCCGTTTCGGAGGAGTACGGGAACGAACATTGTGACACGAGAATTTTATATACTTAGTCAGGTCATAAGTATTGTCACACAGTAAAAACTTTTCTTTTAGAATGCTGGCCACAAAAAAGTTTATTGAATTCGAATTTAGAATTGTTCATGAAAATAAAAATGTATACTTTTAGAATTTTACTCATTTTTAAATATGGAGTGGACGCTTAAAGAAGACCGTGTTGCAGTTATTGCGTTGCATCGTTGCAGTTACGCGCCAATTCAAATTTTTAACATACTGAAAAATTTGAATATAACCAAAAGATTCGTTTATCGTACCATCAAACGATACAATGAAGACTCTAGTGTCAAGATGACAGGTCAAGAAGTGGTCGCCCTCGGTCTGTTAGGACTCCAGCAGTGATAAAAGCTGTGAAGGCACGAATTCAAAGAAATCCCAAACGTAAGCAGAAACTGTTGGCCCTTCAGATGGGGTTAAGCAGAACCACGGTGAAAAGGGTGTTAAATGAAGACTTAGGGCTTCGGGCATATCGAAGAAAAACAGGACATCGTTTGAATGCTCGTCTAATGGACCTGAGACTGAAGAGATGCCGCGCTTTGTTGAAGCGGTACGCGGGAAAAAAATATCGGGAAATTCTTTTTTCGGATGAAAAAATGTTTACCGTAGAAGAGAGCTACAACAAACAAAATGATAAGGTGTACACACACAGTAGTGAAGAAGCGAGCAACCGTATTCCGCGTATCCAACGAGGTCATTTTCCATCCTCGCTCATGGTATGGTTGGGAGTTTCTTATTGGGGCTTAACAGAGGTACATTTTTGTGAGAAAGGTGTAAAAACGAATGCTGTTGTGTATCAAAATACAGTCCTGACGAACCTTGTGGAACCTGTTTCTCATACCATGTTCAATAACAGGCACTGGGTATTCCAACAAGATTCGGCGCCAGCTCATAGAGCGAAGAGCACACAAGACTGGCTGGCGGCGCGTGAAAACGACTTCATCCGGCACGAAGACTGGCCCTCCTCCAGTCCAGATTTGAATCCGTTAGATTACAAGATATGGCAACACTTGGAGGAAAAGGCGTGCTCAAAGCCTCATCCCAATTTGGAGTCACTCAAGACATCCTTGATTAAGGCAGTCGCCGATATTGACATGGACCTCGTTCGTACTGCGATAGACGACTGGCCGCGCAGATTGAAGGCCTGTATTCAAAATCACGGAGGTCATTTTGAATAAACTTTAATGTCATAAGAATCTATGTTTTGTTAAGTTCATTTTGGTATATGAATGGTTACATAATGAATAAACTTGTTACAATTATTTTACATTAAACATGTGACAGAATTTATGACCTGACTAGGTATAAGATTTTTATTCAACCGTTGTGAACTAGGTTGGACCAGCTAGTAACTGAGAATTCCTTAGAAGTTTTAGATCCTTAATCTCCAATCTAAATTACTTATGTGTACATACCTCACTGTTCTTTTTCTTTCACAGTCAACACCATGCAAGCACCCCGTGATCGTCCTCCAAGACGTAGCCTTCACAGACCTTCACGCGTTGGTTGAGTTTATCTACCATGGAGAGGTGAACGTGCACCAACACAGCCTATCCTCGTTCCTGAAGACCGCCGAAGTCCTGCGCGTCTCTGGGCTCACCCACAATGACGGAGCTCAGGGGGTAAGGTCTTATAATCATTTGTCGCGTTTAAATTAAACGTCAGTTACTTAAATACATACATACTTACTTACTACAGTTTGTTTTATCTGTTTTTTAGTAGCCATGACACAAATGCTATACAAGTTACTTTGAATTATATTTTTTTAATAATTTTATTTATTAAAATTTTATTTTTTTGCAAACACTTAAATTCATCTCAAGATGAGCACAGTTAGTCGCCAAGTAATAAATTTACTACCTTCTTTTAGTAGTAAGTAAATAATCACGTTTTTGATTACCTACTTGGGGCGTTATTTTTTTCAACTTTTTAGTTGATATCTTTTAAACCCCGCTATGCAGAATAAAAACATTAACGATTCCTCAATAGATATTAAAAATCCTATACATCATCATCATCATCATTTCAGCCGGAAGACGCCCACTGCTGGACAAAGGCCTCCCCCAAAGATCTCCACGATGATCGGTCCTGCGCTGCCCTCATCCAACCTATCCCGGCGATCTTGACCAGATCATCGGTCCATCTTGTGGGGGGCCTACCAACACTGCGTCTTCCGGTACGCGGTCGCCATTCGAGGACTTTTCTGCCCCAACGGCCATCAGTCCTTCGAGCTATGTGCCCAGCCCACTGCCACTTCAGTTTTGCAATCATCCGGGCTATGTCGGTTACTTTGGTTCTCCTGCGAATCTCCTCATTTCTAATTCGATCTCGCAGGGAAACTCCGAGCATAGCCCTCTCCATTGCTCTCTGAGCGACCATGAGCTTTCTCATAAGGCCCATAGTTAGCGACCACGTCTGCGTTCCGTATGTCATCACTGGCAACACACATTGGTTAAAAACCTTCGTCTTGAGACACTGCGGTATTTGGGACGAAAAGATTTTACGGAGCTTCCCGAACGCTGCCCATCCGAGTTGGATTCGACGAGTGACCTCTTTCGCGAAATTGGACCTGCCTAACTGGATCGTTTGACCCAAGTAGACGTATTCGTCAACAATTTCGAAAGTACAGTTCCCAACTGTTACGGAGGTAGGTGCGACATGGACATTAGACATGATCTTCGTCTTGTCCATGTTCATTTTGAGACCTACTCCTTGGGAAGCTGTATTGAGGCCATCAAGCATATGGCTTAAGTCTTCCATGGTTTCAGCCATGATTACGATATCATCTGCGAATCTAAGGTGAGTGATGTACTCACCGTTAATGTTGATGCCCAGTCCGTTCCAGTCCAGAAGCTTGAAGACATCTTCCAACGCAGCAGTGAACAGCATCGGCGATATGACATCGCCTTGTCTGACTCCCCGCTGCAGTCGGATAGGCTTCGAGTTCTGATCCTGGAGACGGACTGACATGGTGGCGTTTTCATACAAACACTTCAACGCTTTGATGTATCGATAATCAATGTGGCACCTCTGGAGAGACTGAAGCACCGCCCAGGTCTCGATCGAATCAAAGGCTTTCTCATAGTCCACGAACGCCAAGCATAGTGGCTGGTTATACTCCTCCGTCTTCTGTATAACCTGCCGCAGCGTATGTATGTGGTCTATGGTGCTAAAACCTTTTCGGAATCCGGCTTGTTCGGGAGGTTGGAAGTCGTCAAATCTGCGCGCGAGACGATTCGTGATGACCCTTGAAAACAGCTTGTAAACATGGCTCAGAAGTGATATCGGTCTAAAGTTCTTCAAAAGGGTTTTGTCGCCCTTTTTGAAGAACAGCACCACTATACTTCCGTGCCAGGCCTGCGGTGTTTTGCCATCGAGCATGACGGAATTAAATAGCTTCTGGAGGATTTTAAGCACAGGAGTACCACCAGCTCTCAGAAGCTCGGCTGTAATTCCATCATCACCCGGCGCCTTGTTGTTTTTAAGCTGTTTAAGGGCTACACTAATCTCGTACAGACTGACGTCTGGGATATCTACGGTGTAGTGTCGGGTTAATTTAGCTCTTGGGTCTTTAGTATTGTTGTTAACAGGTGCCCGTGTGGTCGTGTATAGCTGTCCGTAGAACTTCTCGACTTCCCTCAAAAGTTCGGGTTTAGACGAAACGACCCTGCCGTCGTCGGTCTTCAGCTTCGTCAGTTGGCTCTGCCCAATAGACAAGTCTCGTGCGAATACTTTAGAGCCCTTGTTACGCTCTATAGCCGCCTTTACACATTCTGTGTTATGGCGGCGGATATCGCGAGTCAAGGACTTGGAGATCTGTCTATTTAGCTGCCTATACTGGGAAGCATCGTCCGGGGACTGAAGGGTCATTTGACGTCTCACATCCATCAATTTGAGAGTAGAATCTGAGATTTTTCCGGTTCTTTTTGAACGGCTGGCCTTGAAGAATTTAGACCCGGCCGTTTGAACAGCTTCCACGAACCTGTTATTATACTCGTCCACGTCAACGCAGTCACCGAGGCATTCGAAGCGGTTTTGCAATTCGAGTTGAAAGTTTACCGGGTTTTGGATCTGTATGGGTGCAGGTCGGAGCGTAGACTTCACCAGTCGAGACCTCTCCAATTTTGGATTGATATTCAATGTGCCTCTTACTAAGCGGTGATCACTCCCAGTTTTCACCGAATTGATCACAGAGACATCATTGAATATCTGTCTTTTGGTCGACATAATGAAGTCAATCTCATTTTTGGTGGCACCATCGGGACTAATCCAAGTCCATTTGCGTTGTTCTGGCTTCATGAAGAAGGAGTTCATCATATACAGGTCCTCCTTCTCCATGAAGTCGGCCAGCATCTGGCCTCGGGTGTTCCGATTTCCGAACCCAAATTGCCCCACTCTCAACTCATCGCCGCTACGTTTCCCCAATTTTGCGTTGAAGTCTCCCATGACAACGTTAAAGTGGGTTTTAGAAGTGTGGATGGCTGTTGAGATGTCCTCATACATGGCTTCCACCTCCTCGTCAGGATGTGTCGAAGTCGGAGCGTAAACCTGAATGACTTTCAACGAATACCGTTTGGTAATTTTGAGTATTAGGTACGCTACCCTAGTCGAAACACTCCCCACCTCAGTAACGTTGTTCACAAGAGATTTGTGAACGAGAAACCCGACACCACCTTGGGACAGTTGGTCGCCCTCCCGGAAGTAGAGCAGATTTCCGGAATTTAGGATTATTGAGTCCTCTCCCTGTCTTCGGACTTCAGATAACCCCACAACATCCCATCGCAGTCTGCTCAAAACTTCCTCCAGTTCCTCCAACTTCTCGTTGGTCCGCAGTGTCTTGACATTGTATGTTGCCAGGGCCAAAGGTCGTCGTTCTTGGTAGCGAATCCGAACCCGGGGATTCTTCGCACCCCCTGCCCCGTCGCTTATGTGGCTGCTACCGTGACCACCACGAACGGGGCCGCCGGGGACTAGGGGCCGTGGCCTGTGTGTATCTGTCATTTTAGGGGGGGGTTTTGCCATAATCGCCACGCTTGGCAGGCGGGTTGGCGATCGCAGTATTCGCAGTTGGTGATGCTCTCACGGAAAGATGCTGCTGCCCATCCTCCGTTCGTTCTATCCCTTAGTCGTCTCTTACGACACCCACGGGAGGAGATGGGGTGGTGCTATTCTGGTGCGACACCACACACTACAACAGTGACAATAAAAGGTAGTAATTAATGGGCAACTACAACATAGTTTACAAAGTATTCAAATTTAAATAAAAATCCTATACAATGATCCAATTTTGGTCGAGTCTCCTGCACTTTTGCTGTGGGGCAAATGTCCATGGAAAATGGGCCGTCTCCTTTATATAGCTATTGTTTTTAAATGTGATAAGTATATTCTTTCTTTGACATAATTAAATCTCCTCCAACAGCCTCTCCTACAACCGACGCGCTCATCGACCGCCCCCTCGCCGCACACGCCCCCGCACCCCGCACATACTCCACACATGCCCCACACGCCAACATACAAGGATAAACTCGAAGAGGCATTGCATCAACCCACGTCCAGCATCAGCCACATGATGCGACGTATACCGATACCGCCACGCCGCATAAGCACCTCCACCGACAACTCTGACGTCATCAAGCGCCCCCGCCATGATAACAACAACATCGAGCCCCAGATCCACGCTGCGGACTTTTCAACGAAGAATCACAATATAATGAACAATACAAGGGCTCATGAGGCTGGGAACAATGGGAATGGGATCTCGAACAGCAGCTCCTCGCCGTCCCCGCATTTAATGGATGAAGTGAAGAATGAACCGTTGGACATGATCTGCCAGTCGAATCCCGACATTGATAGGAGCACTGATGATACTCCGCCGCATTCGCACATAAGACCCCTTGTGAGTTACATTTTATATTCATCTTTAATAAGAACCTATTTTCATTAACCCCAGAATTACAAACTGGGGTATATATATGCCCCAGTTGGTAGTTCGTTAAGTGAAGATTTGATTGTTTTTCAGCACTGTAATTTATTTAAATCGACTTTTCACCAATTTAGCAATTTTAGCAAAATTGAGTTTACTCTTTACCATCTTTGGCAAGAAAAAACGAAAAAATTATAATCTCAAAAGTCTGATTATTGCTAACAGAACAGTTCTTATGATTAAAAAAGCCTTGGGGTAAATAGTTTGTAGTTTACGGGTAAATAAAAATAAGCTTGTAGTTCTAGGATTAACTAAATGAAAAACAAACCTGAATCTATATAAATTACGAATAAACAAAGAGTAATTTGTATATGCAATGAAACACAGGTATCATTGAAAAATAAACTAAAGTAAATTATGATTAAAATTAAATAAAATTCCTGACACTTATTAATGGTTAAAATTTCAAATAACGTAATATTTCTAGATTACCTAGATTTACTTTAATAAAATACTCAATTTACTAAAGAAGGCACTAAAAACTGTTCCTCATATTTTCTAGGAGATATTCCTTTTACAATCCAAAGAATTCCAAGCTTTCAAACATTTAAAAACAAAACAATATAAAATAAATCAATGATTCACTTTTCAATTTGAAATTTATTATATTGAACAATCTTATGTCAAAGGTTACCTATATTTATTGGATATTTTTATCAATTTCAAGGAAAACAGAACCACTGTTAAAGGGATATGTTTTAATTATTTAATTACATATGGAATTCCCACCGGTTCGCATGCGTATGCTGTATATAGTAACAGCCTTCGTCTTATTTTCGTGACAATACCTTTTCTTAGCAAAAAGCCAAAGAAATGGAATCTTTTATGGGATCTACTAATGGGATGGGTTTGGATCTTCTTTTAAAATGACAAAACTATGCGCCACGCTCCACTTTACGATGTTATTCTTCGCCGTCAATTCGTAAGAATTATGTTACAATATATAGGTATACTGATATAGGCATTTTAAATAAAAAATCTGTTTTATAAGCGCATGAGTTCTACTACACTACCTCGAACTTAATATGCTTAGATAACATTCGCAGACTATACGAATAAATGTCAAAATAAAAATAGTCTAACAAGACATACCGAGTGTTAGATGTCTAGCAATCTAAAGTATCTGAAGTACCCGGAACTCGACGAGTGTCAAATACCTGGTGTCGTAATAAGGTCAGGTGCACGGTAATCGTACTAATTGTTAGGAATTCGACCCAAAGCCGTATGGAGGTCACAAATACGAATAGCCTATAGAATAGCTACCTCATCACTGCCTCAAGAATTTGTAAAGGGTTCCTAATGAATTAAGATCTATAGCAACTTTGCAAGGGACAAGATAAGGATACTATTCAGTTGTGTATTAGCGTCCCGTCTAAACGCCATTGTCTTCTTTGGCCTTTTTGGTGACGAAAAGAATAAATCGATGAGAGGCTTTTACGCAAAATACGCGCTGAAATTTGTTCTGTTTTGTACCCAACAGTGGCACTCGTGGTTTACACGCTGTGTTTATAACCGAAATTAATGCTTTCACTTGGTTGATGAGATGTTATAAAGCTAAATAAGCGAACTACATATTATATAACTATTATGTTGTATCTAGAAATTCGTAGTAGTATTTTTAAAATTTGTTACATGCAATATGTAATGTAAAATATACCTTAAATGGCGTTTCCGCTTGCAATTGAAAAAAAATGTTAGAATTTTTCCAACTTAAATATATTTTATTGCTTGTATAAAATTAAGTTATTTCAAAGTTAAATTGGAAAACTGATAGTGATATTAGTTGACTAATTTCAACTTTTTGCATAGTAAAATTATTCATTTATGTAGTTTATGATAATTCTACGTAATATCCAAAAAAACCACTGGAAATGTTTGTTTATTATTATTATTTGATGATATCTATTTAATAGAAAATGCATACCATTCCATTAAAACTCTCGCAAAAATGATACCATACATAAACTTTCAAAGATAATGTAATTCAGACGAATTTCGTTAATTTATTATGTGCCTAATTTGATGATAACTCAGGGAGGCGGGCCGCCGTCTCGCGGGAGCTCGGCTGATGCAGAAGACCGTACTTCACCACCCCAACTGCCGCCATCTCCATTTATCCCTCCGCCTGATGCCAAGCTGTTCACGCCGTCAAACACTTACAATTTTGCGATGGAAGCTCTCACACAACACCCTTCATTGACTGGTGAGTATTTTTTTATCAGTATATCTACAATTATTTAAGACAATCTTCACAACATTATATTCTCAAATTAATAAACTTAAAAAATATCTCGATAGTGAATGTATTTTTTAATAATAAAAGTAATTGTTTTACTTTAAAATATATGTGTGATAATTTATTTTAAGCTGATATCTAACATTTGAAGACCAAACTAGCTGTTTTATATAGGTTTTTTGGAGGAAAACTTCTTATCGTAGGAAAACCTCGCTGTTTTCCTACCGCCTACCGCCTTTTTTTTGGTCCGAGACCAAAACTCACTCTTGACGGGTTCCCCCGGCCCGGGGGAACCGAGGGATATGTGGGACTCCGGGAAAAATGTTCGAACATCCAACTACCCACTAAAAAACCCCGCTGTTCTCCTATCGCCTACGGATATATGGCTAACCTACCGCCTAGGCCAACAGATAAACTGGCCCGCCGATCTCGTGGCCCACGTCGAGCTTGATAAACCAGTAATTGTGTCAAACAACAAATGTGTCAACAAATTATCTGTTGTACTTTCTGTATATATATTTTTTTTCATATTTTTCTGGAATTGTTGTTTTTTTCAGTGATTACAAATTTGAAATTATTTCAATGTTAACTGGTTACTACAGTAGAGTGTGTTTTTGGCCTAGATCTAAGACGTGGGATGTTCGCAGGTCTGCAAAGCCCACTGACCCCAGACGGCATGGCGAGCACTTCTCAAGGTGAGTCCCGGCTTGTCTAGTAACAAGTTTATTTATGCATTATCTACATATTCTGAGACAAAACGATATTTTTAATGCACTGTCTGTCGTATGCCACCATCACCGCTTCCTCTCTGCTCTGTCATTATAGGTGTATATATCATTATTAGGTTTTATATTTTACAACAAAATGTATGAGGCAATTATAACGTGACCTATTATTTTTATTATATATTAATATATGTATATTATTATCCCCTTAACCTCTAATATTTGACTTCATTATGTGCTATGTGTTCTGTATCTACAAAAGTATTAATGTTAGCTTTTTGTGTTATGGTTCGATGGAGACAGTATTAGGCATGAAATGCATCTATTACTAGAAATTACCAGTCTGTGTATTTATGTGAGCTATGTTTATCATTGAACCAAAACGCAATGTGGCGTGCATGTTATTGTACTGTAACATAGATTAATTTATATAATACGAGACAGATATGCCGGCTTGTTTACTAGATGTGATTCGGATGTTACTTCCCGGGATCTCCTCGCTCCCATGTCCCCAATAGGTTCCATTTTTTTTTGTTTTCTTTTTAATTTCCTAAATTATTTACTTTTTAATTTATTCCACTGTCATGTTAGTTTTCAAATAATATAAAATGCACTTATACCAATTGGCTGTTACGAAACTTGATTAAAATGTGAACAAATGAATATTAAGAAATGTTAGGTTCCGAGAAAATCGATCGAGTATTCGAAATTATGTAGAACGAATGTATTATTACAAAACAACGGCACCCATGATTCATAATTCTAAATACTATCAGATTTCGCTCGCTCTCATTGTCTCGGGACACTATATCGTGGTAAAAATAAACGACAGACACACCGTGCGATTGGACAATGGGAGTTCACTAAACGGCCGTATAGTTTGGATTTTGTTTAAAATTATTAAAATAAAAACCGTATCAAATAAAATCATTCAAGAACTATAACGCTTTTGTTGGGGGAAATACGAAACGTCTCGTCTCGTCTCGCCGGGATGTTATGAAAACAGGCGAATTGCCGCGCAATACATCATCGCTGAGCTTACTAAGCCGACAGATAGGTGGCCGAATGGCATAATATACTAATACCCCGCTTGGCTATACCCGTTCGAGGCGGCGTCGGCTATCATCGGTAAACGGGGGGTGGCGGTGCTTTGAGAGGCTACAGTAAAGAGAGTGCATTAAAAGTGCCGTTCGGAGCTTCGACGGGGCTAACTGCTTGTGTTGTGACCAGGTGGCGCCCGCACCCCCCAAGAAGATTACAGATGTGACCCGTGTAACAAGAGCCTGTCGTCGCTGACCAGGCTCAAACGGCACATTCAGAACGTACACATGAGGCCCTCGCGCGAACCGGTCTGTAACATTTGCCGACGGGTGTACTCCAGTCTGAACAGCCTGCGCAACCACAAGTCGATCTACCACCGCAAGCAGCAGCCGCCGGCGCCGGCCGCCGCGCAGGGGCCCTTCTTCCCGGTGAACTGACGCGCACGCCCCCTGCGCCGGCGCGCCGCGATGCCCGACCACCAAACACAGCTGCTATCCACATCCACCTAACCACCTAAACGCCATACTCTTGCCCCCTACTATTTGTTAAGTTTCAACATTTAAACACTATGTACCACAATATGTTCCTAACATTTGTATATAGCATAGTTATGCATGTGCATCGCAGTCTATCATATTACCTATATATAATATTTATGTATAATGTACGTACGTACCTATATTGAATATAAATCGGAAATCGAGCGGCGTGCGCGCGCAGCGGCGTCCGTCGGCAGGAAGCGCGCGCGCCTGCCGTCGGAACTCTGCTGCGCGCGCACGGCGGCGCCCCTCTGGAACCAATTGGGACATCTACGGTCACGCATAACCACCAACTCGATTAGAAACATATTCAAAAAGCGCATTAGTCAAATTCGATACACGTCAATTGCCTCTACAGTGAGCAGGTTCAAAATTGCCGCCCGCGGGGATTTAGCGAAGTGGTACTGTACTGTGCCAATTGGTTCCTTCAGTTTGGGACCTGTCGGGTGGGAGCGGTCGCAGTGGTGTGGGCGTACGAGGGGTCCGCCGGGATCCGTTGACTAATGCGCTAATGTTGGTTGTTATGTGTGGCGCAGTGGGCCCCCTGGGCACGGGCCACCGGTGCGAGGTGTGCGGCAAGCTGCTGTCCACGCGGCTCACGCTCAAGCGGCACACGGAGCAGCAGCACCTGCAGCCGCTGCACTCGGCGCGGTGCGGCCTCTGCCACAAGGTGTTCCGCACCCTCAACTCGCTCAACAACCACAAGAGCATCTACCACCGGCGCCAGCGCGGCGTGCCGCAGCAGCAGCCGCAGAACCTCACCACCACGCCAGACGTCAAGATCAATCCGCCGCACCACAACATCGACTTCTACAAGTTCAAAGATCAGTTCAACGTGTAAAAGGTTCTCCCATCCATTGGCTATAATAATCAATTCTATTTTGTATCTTTTTCATATAATTTTTATCTCCCGAACGGGAGCATTGATATATTTTATGTTTAAATTTCTATTATCTTATTATTTTTAGAGGCAAGATGATATTCTTATTGATCTTTGAACTTGTGAATCGATGGATTGATCATGACAACGAGAAACATCACGATGTGATCCATATTCGTAGCATATGGCCACTGACATTCCATTTCGAAGAAGGGCGACCACGATCGGCGTACATACATACGTGATATATGTATCTTTTCCTAAAAGCAATAAGATCGAAAGCCCGACGAGTGCAATACTGCGGTAAAAAATCCTGAATTTTAAACTAAAATAATGTGCGACAATAAGGCGAAGTAAAAATTTAATATTTTGAAAAAAGATGAAAAATCTTGGTGCTGTTAACGTATATATTAGGCTTAAATTATATTAAAATGAACGGTGTTCGTGTAAGTAACAAAAGAGGCATATTTTTTTCAATATTGTGTTCAAATTTCGGCAATTATTTATTCTGTACTTTACCTGCATGATCTCACTCTTAGATATTTACGAGATTACTAAAACATATTTTAAAAAATATTAAAAATATACACAGATATTTAATTGGCGTATGAGGCTTAAATTTTTTATTTAGGTAATTTTTGATCATTTTAAGACTGAATTGAAAATAGCACCAATAGAAAGGGAATTATTTAATTAAAAAACAAACCCGCAGCAGCACTACAATATACAAAATATACACTAACATACAAACACATATATATGACATAGTACGCATCATAATGACATCACAAATATTCTCTCTTAGGTATATATTTGTTGCTTTATTTTTTTGCCATATTTTTAAAAATGCACTGTCTAAAGATCGTTTTGAGCAATATTCTTCAATTAATTCACTTCCAACGAACATTGTATTATCGATAATAATTAGCGTATTTTAACGACTTACAACAATAATAACTTGAACCACTGTGAAAATTAGTAAAGGTTGTGAAAATAATAAACTTTTCTTTGCCCGACATAAACTGTATCAATGTTTTGCTCAGAAAGTAGCAAAGTAGTAGGAAATCTTTATTTTTTTAATTTCGGTTAAATTTAGGTATTTAAGCTACAACATTATTTTTGCCATTTAAATTGGCTACTTAAGCTAATGGCAACTGTGTATGGCCAGAATTCTCAACTCCTTTTGAAATACTTGAACTATTGTTGGAACTATTACTCGTATTCCAGTATAAAGTATTCCCTACATATGCGTTTCGCTGTTTATTTGAAGCAATAAATCGCGAATTAATCTGTAACAAATGTTCTAATTGGAGACGAATAAGTTGCACCAGTTGTGCTCAAAGTGACCTTTAGACCCACAGTTTTAATCCAAGTGAATCGCGAGGTGCCATTTTTACACTGAATTATGGCTATATATTTTTAGTTTACATTTTTTTACTTTTTAAATTAGTTAAGATTGAACTTGTGTTCGTTTTTTTTTTATTGTTCCGTTGAGCCTATAAGTGTAAGTTTCCTTTCGCTTGACACTTTAAAAAGATATATTTATTAATAAATTGTAATTAAAAATATATATCCTACATGCATATAGAAATAAGTAATAGGCAATACAGTAATTAAAATATTTTAAAAATTTCTCAGTGTTAAATGTTCCTAAATTTCAACGGTGTGAATTTTTTAAATGAAAATAGTGTCAAACTCAACTTTTTGCTTGCCATTATAATAGTAGTTAGTAGTGAATACAGTAAGCCAAATTTGTATGTGAATTTAGCGAAAGTTCAAGTAGATATCATAGTTGTTTTACTCGAAGTTCAAATTAAATATTCATAGTTATGTCAGCAAACATTTATAACTACTTCATCCTAAAATATATAATAGATACAGTCAGCATTAATTTTTATAATGTTTTTAAAGATTACTTGCAGTATATCTCAAATATTCGAGACTGGTAGCGCATAGGCAGTACCCATGATGATCTCTAACGCTGCTACCTGATGATTTGTTTGCCAGTCTGCAGTATTTCAGTCATGAAAATGTAACTCAACACTAGGAAACTCGTCAACGCCTCTGAATACGCTCAACTTAAGATTGGACAACATAACATCGGTCAATGCTTTATCTATAGCATGATATCAAAAACTAAATCCAAGTCATATATAATACGCTTATATTAGCAGTTAATCCGTATATTAGACTCCACGGTTGGATATTTCATAGGCTTAAGAAATCATTGATAAAAAATTTTGCTGCCTTTTGAGTCTGGATTTCGTGATATGTCATGGAAACCGGTTTAAGAAATTTTCCAAGTAGTAAGTTAATTCTCAAGAGTTGCATGTTAGTCCCCATAATGTGTTATATTTTATGATAAAATGAGAGTAATCCTTGAAAATGTTGTGCTTATATTTATGATAATATCTTTATGTATTTCAAAAATAGCTTTTTTAAGTAATTTTAAACAAAAATAAAAAACAAAAAACAGGCATAGGTTTTCCAAATTGGTGATTAGAATGCATTGATTAGTTCTATATTGATAATTAGAAATTTAGATTGACACCAATAGAACGGCATTAACAAATAAATTATTTAACCATAAAAGTTTACTTGAAATCAAATATAATATTATACAAATACATTTTTAATTGATTATAATTTATAAAAGTCTGCTGATTTAACGATTTTAAAGATACATTTATGTTTAATATATACATATTCATCTTAAAGTTGAGTGTTTAGTTTGTAAATTATTTCTCTATGTCATATTACATCACATATTATTTGACAGAAACTGTCAGAATGTGAACTTGTTACATTTTTCTTTTATAATAGTAATAAGAAATTAATTGTAAATGTGTTATCACATAATTTATTGTAAAACAATACTTATTATTATAAATTTTAGTAATCATTAGTGCTTGCTTCACATTTTTGTGTTCTTAATTGAAAAGACATGGGTTACTTCTATCAAGAAGTATTTTTAGCGCGGAGCTTACAAATTTTTCGCAATATTAAAAAAATTAAGAAAAATAATTATTATAAAGTATTTAGTTTACAAATTTTACACAAAAGGCTACACAATATAGAAGTACATGACAAGGGGTCATTGAAGTGACAATATTTGGGAACCACTGTCGAATTACTTATCGATCTTCGCTGTCAATTTATAGTAAAGTTTTCCACTTATTTTAATTTAAATTAATATGTAAAAACACATTTGAGTATTTAATTCTAGTTACTTAAGAAATTTTCAAGTAGAAGCTTTCTATATCGACTGATAAATGTTTATTTGTCACTATCCGGAAAGGAAATACTTGCAAAAAGTAAGGCAGATTTTTTTAAACCCTATGGGGGCTTATGAGGCCCATTGCGATTATTATGCTGCCTATCAACTGGAAAATATTTATGAATTTTTTAACCTTTTACGACCTAATAAAAATGGCTCTAATACTATTTCACTGTACAATATATTGCGTACAAATGTGTCCGAAGCGCACTTACCCAACATTCTATTTTAAATGAGAGGCTTCCTAATATAAATTTAAATGTTATCATAAGATTCTGTTGTTATTGCTAGATACGTAAAACGCTTAGCCATTATTTTTAGTGATTTAGTAAGCTTTATGGAATCTTTGTGTCTAATTGGAAGACTTTAGATTTGGTGCTAAATTGGGACGAATCGTGCTAAAATCGTGTGGTTTTGAAATTTAAAAAAATATTGAGAATGGCTTTTAAATGATAAAATGTTCGCAACATTCCTTTATTGAAAGTACTAAAAAGAACAGAAATGTTAAGTTTTTCTTTGCGTATATTAATGCGTAAATGTTTCATTGAAACGTAGGATTGTTGTTTTTGTCTTTAGTAATTTTAGAATAAGTAATTTTTCTTGTTAACATGGGTTGGGAATTAAGTTAGTTCACTAACTAGTTGTAAGAATCTGAATTCATAATAGGTGTTAGCGTCTTATTTTACTAATACAGGGATGTGCTGCGAAGGCAGTACGGTTAAATGGCTTATTTCATTGCGAATGTTATTACGAGAAAGGTGTCTCCGAAAATTGCCAAAATCTAAAAAACGCTATAGACTGACTAGACTAAGTACGCGTTTGAATTTGTACACTGTTAGGCATATTGTTAGATTAAAAAAAATTATTTACTAAATTATTTGATAATTTTTTATAGGAAAAATTAACGCAAAAGCGTTGAAAGTCAGTTGAACATTTTGGTATTAACGAACTCGAAATTTTATTGTGATTTATTGATATTTGGTGGTAAAAGTTTAGGTGCTAAGTTTATTTTCGGATCTCGGAAGGCCTGAGGGGCCAAAAACGAAAAGGTTTTAAGGGTTTGGACTACACCGTGTTCTAAGGAGCAGAACACATCCCTGTCAAAACTAAATTAGTTAGGATCTTAGCAAGTTTAAGACTGTTTCTGTGACCTGTTTTTTTTTATCTTTTTCTAAGTCTCTGGGTACACGCTCCGTCTTGTTTGCGCTAAAACTTGCCCAAAATAGCGAAGAGACAGTCGATGGAGTATAAAGGTCAAGGCAGCGTAGTGTTGCCAAATTTCGATTTTTTGGACATTATTTGAGAGTTCTTAAGCTCAATCAACATTGGTAACTACTACGTTCACATTTTTCGATGTTTTGACATTTTGTTTGTGTAAGTAAGTATAACGGAGCGTGCAGCCGGCCTCTTAACGTGTTAAATAGTTATTTTCACGTGCGCCCGCGCAAACTATGTGTTCTTATTCTTGTTGGCATTTTACTTATTTTATAAGGGAATCTAAATTAATTTATTGGTTGTTGTATAGAAATTTTATATGTTTTCCTCTTAAATTATTGTTCTATCGATTTTGAATCTAGTTTTTTGTTGACAATTGGCATATTCGTTATGCAGTCCATTTTATATTAATTTATAAATTAAGCCAAAATTGAGTCTTTATTTGTCTTCCGTAAATAGAAATAAATTATAAAATTAATTTCCCAAGCGCCTAATGTTTTCTATTTTGTACTAATAACATCCTTGTCATTTTAATTAAAAAAATGTAATATCTACGCTACAATTGTATCTAAATATATGATATCGTTTATAGTAAAATATTCATCCATTAAAATTTATAGTAAATAGGGATTTATTTAAATGTATGGGCTGCATCATATCTTATTATATTATATTATTGTATTTCATTCAAATAGAACTTTTCTTCTTACTTTTACTAAATCATTATAATAATTGAAGTAAACTACTCATAAAATGTAATTTGTAATCGTTAAACCGAAATTCATAAATCCTAATATTGATGATAATGGCGTTTTTAATAAAAACAAATATACAAAAATATTGTAAGTTTTATTAGAACCCCTGGAAACCAACATTTATTTTTAGCTTATAGCGTCAGTTATATGCATCTATATGCACATGTTTCTTTGTGTCTAATTTTCCGTACACGCTTTGCATATAGAACTTGTTTAGCTTAATTTTTTTTTATATCCCCGCCTCTTTTGCATGCTGTTGTTCTAAAACCACCCCCTATCATCGGCCACCGTAGCTTTGCCATCATTTATTTCATTTCTCCTAATTTTTTTTCAAAGTTTTTATTCAGTTAATTTTTTTGATTCACTTTTGATTTGGATCTCTCAAAGTTGCCATAGTTAAAAATTATCCCAAATAGTAGGGTTGTTCTATTTATTTGAACCGCGTAAGGGGACCAGACCCCACATTTGTTTTTTTTTGTTTTCAATCTGTTTACAGGTAAAAAGTTATTCACGTGCACTCTATGCGCCAAGGTTCTGTGCTCGAAAGCGTCCCTCAAGCGGCACATTGCTGACAAACACGCTGAAAGGCAGGAGGAATACAGATGTACCATATGTGAGAGGGTATACTGCTCGAGGAACTCCCTGATGACTCATATATACACCTACCACAAGTCAAGGCCTGGCGAGACAGACCCAATCCGGTTTTTTTAGTGACTACTCGGACGGAGTTGGCGCGGCGTGCGGCAGTACTCGTCTAGCAAAGAGAACCTCCACGAAACCAACCTCCACTCGTCCGCCGTACTTACCATCAATCATAAAGGTTAGAATTTGTTTCATAGACAACCAACAGAGAATAAGTCATTTTGAATTGAACTTGAAGACGAAACTAACAATGAATTATTGCGACCCTCTAGCTCTAAGATAGGTTTAAGAGTCCTTTATTTCACTTTTGTTTGTTTTCATTTTAGAAAGTTTATTTTTTAAATTTATTTTTATTGTTTTCCTATTTAATACTTTCCCAAGCCGAAGGCCCCTCCCCGTCGGGTTTCGCAGTTTTGACGTTGTTGTGTTGCTTGGAGCATGCTTCTATCATTTTTGTTATCACGTGTTGTGTCATTGTGGTTGAAAGAAATTTCCTAAGATTTTTTGGATTATTATCAAAATCTCGTGATTATTACTGTGTAGTTAGTCAATGTGTACAGTGCATTATTATTTAGTAATATTATCTATTATTATTAACCTCATACATTGTACTTATTTATAACTTTCAAATAACCATATGGATTTCGTACTCATGTCCTCGTGTTGCCAGCTAACAAATATCTTGTTAATACCCCAATAACAGATGTGGTGAACTTGAATGATCCGTTTCGCATTCCAGCTGCACCGCCCCTCCGTATGCCTCCGCCCACTGCCGGCGGAATCAACGAGCCACAAGAGTGTCCGTACTGCCGCAGGACATTCTCTTGTTACTATTCCCTGAAGCGACACTTCCAAGACAAGCATGAGCAGTCCGACACGCTGTACGTATGCGAGTTCTGTCACAGGAGGTACAGGACAAAGAACTCGCTGACGACGCACAAGAGCCTGCAGCACCGCGGTTCAAGCGGCATGCTCAAGCGACTGTTGAAGACATCAGCGCTTCACAGCGCCCTAACACCGTCGCCGCACCACCTCTTCGACTTGGCCAGCGAGCACGGCTCGCAGCTGCCGCCGGGCCTCCAATGACCACAGACCATGGCTTGAACCGGTGCGAACGGCAACAACCCCTGTTACAAATATCCTTGGATGTGACTCCAACCAAGCGTATTTGAAATACGGCACAGACGCGCGGACTCCAAAGGGATAGCATAATGTGCAATATATAAAGGACAATGCCAAAATAATGGAGAATGCAAAAGCTGCATTTTTATCGTTAACCGTATTATATTTAGTAAAATATTGACGTTAGTTTTAAAATTACATAAACAGTATTGACGCCGCGGCTTGTAGGGGTCGCTTGGTTCGCTTCGAAGATCGGACATCGCTTCGACTAACGTGCACACAACGTGTGTCCACGGCATTTTCTAGTGAAAACGCCCAATCAGTGTTCAGTATGACAATGTAATCCAGAGCAATACTAAAGTATTAATATTTCTAGTACTGCCAAAGTTATGCCAACTGTAAAGGAATATAGAGAATAGCATTTTTTAAATATCACTTTTGGATAAATGTCTAGTGTCAAATTAGGATTCGGTAACTGTACAAATATGATGATGAACGTACAAATTTTAAACAGAAAAGCAGAGATAATATTTTTTAATGAAACTTTTTTGGAATGCCAAATCTAAATTTAAATATAAAAATATTACAAATTATTTAGATGTTAATAACATAATTAGAATAAATTAACGAAAATTGATGTTAATGTTGAGTAATGAAAATTAAAGACTTCTTAAAATCTGATTTCGAGAGTACAAAATTAAAAGTCTTATACGAACAATATTAATATATTCTATGTGCGTTTGGCTTCAAGTAAATTAATGATCAATGTATAAGTAGCCGTGCCTTCGTTCGTCTTCATGCCATTAAAACGAGATAGGTGTCAGAATCGAATGCAAGGAATAAAGTTGGATAAAGGTTGGACGAACGGGAATATCGGTGGAGGCGAGGGTGACATTTCAAAAAGGGGGTAAATGTTGGGTTACTAGCTTTCGGTAGCTCCTAAAAATCAGGGTCACGGGAAGTGAAAACAAGTTGGAAATAGAAACGCCGTTTAGTCTGTCGTGGGGTCTTCGAAAAGATGTTCGACGATCGTATACGTGCATGATTCCAAATCATGGTATCAAAAATCATTTCTTCTGTATAAAAAATCGTAGTTATTAGGTATTAAAATAGAATTATATTTAATCTATCCATTTGGATTTCTCTCTATGAGTGTATAGTGGTTCTTATTTAATGTCGACCAACGTAGCGAACGTCTCGTTATTGAAAATTTATTAGATTATTAATTATATTAATTATTCTCAAAAAATAAATCTTAGAATTACATAACCATAAGATGGCTGCAGATTTGTATAATAAAATATTTTTATTTACCTTATATATCGTAGGAAATTGCTTGGACCGCATACGTCTGGTAAATGAGACATATCCATTCAGGGTTTACTGGAATTCATCTGATATCAATAGTACAGGACCTATGACCGACATATCACAAAACATCTCTATAGTGAAATTAAAATTTAATGCCGTGATGATTTACAAAACCAAAGAAAATACGGAAAACGGGGATAATGGTTAAAATGCATTTATTAATAACCATAGCGAAGAATTTTTAAGTTTAACGACATATCATAATCACGAAGTGACTGTTTTAAAAACATTTTAAATTTTCCGATAAAAATTGTTATTCACTGCAACATGTTTTTCAATATATTTTTATATCCCCAACAAAATATTGACAGTGTATCTCAACACATTGTATAATGTGTACTTCAGAGCCACCGGGTAAAGTAACCTGTGTGTGTAGTAAGTTTGATTTTAAAGAATTTTTAGCATAACACTGTTTGTTTCTATAGCAAAAGAAAACCTTCCACAATATTGATTTGATTATTTACTTTTATTTATTTTGATTGTCGCAGTGAATCTAAAAACAAATATATTTTATACATTTAACAATTTTGCATTTATTTTCAAATAAGTAATTATTAAAAAAATTTAATATAATTTAATTAGTGTAACATTTATTTTCGCAAAGTTACACGTAATATTTTTGTGATATATTTTTATTTTTAAAACTAATATAATGATCGTAAAAATATAATTTTTAAATAATTATATCTGATATGTTTAGAAATTCTGAAATGTTTTGGTTTTTATTGATATTTAAAGATGAAAATAATTTTAAAAATATTAATAAACGGAATGAGTATTAAAAATAAATAATCGTTTCGTAATATTAATTTTCACTAGTTATTTCAGAATTAAGATATCAAAAAATCTATATGTTAAAAGAGTGAACTACAAATATAGCTATATCCCTAACAATGATACCTCTCCTTTTCGTTATTACAAAATACCTCAGATTTAATTATATTGTTTTTAATATTTATTGCAATGTTACAACTGGCTGTTTTAAATAGTCTTTTTTTTAATAAATGCAATAAAATATCGTTCGGGAATAAAAATAGCTGGAGCTTAGAGAATGATGCGGGTAGATTGAATTGTATATATTTAGTAGTTACATAAAGTATCGTGGCACATAGGGGAGCCTCGTGATATTATAAACTAAAAAATAGTAAATAGATTAAATCATTAATGGAAAAGGAATTTTTATATATTCTACTAATGGATTAATTAATAGTGAAACTTAGAGTTAGTATTCATAATGTTTTTTTTAATGTATTTTTGTGTTTATTGTTTTCGCTGTGCAATTTGTATTGATTTAGCTGTTCGCTTGTTAGCATTTTAGACCCACCATGTTTGTGTGATTTTTTGGAGTTTTAAGGGAAGTTTTACCCAAAAATTGCTTAATTTAGTCTCTCTTATATTTTATGGAGAAAACTCATTCATAATTTTATTACGTTTGGATATTTTTTACTAAGCAAATTTTGTGTAAACTATACCTTTGTTGTTTCAAAATTGTTTGATCTCAGTTAACAGCTGCGAAGTTCATCAGATTCGAGAACGCCGTTAGTAGTTGTTGTTAGGTAAATGTAATGTGTTAAGTTTGGATACTGTGTCGGCAAATCTATTCATAAAAATTTAAAATTTCAAAAAATAAACGCAGCGATGAAATTTCAAAAACTATCCAAAACAGCGAAACAATAATTTAAAAGGTATAATCTTTGCAATGTATACCAAAACACTGCATTTTTAAATTATAAGAGCAATGAAAGTGAGATATTTTTTATATTGCGAATAATATTTTCTTAATCTTCCGTGAAATATCATTTTGTTTATAATTCATGTTTGCCTCTTCGCCAAGTAACTATGTAAAGAGCTGCTTTTTGAACGCTATCTACATTTTTATTTAAATAATATGCGCATTGCAAAATAAATCAATTTATATATTTATAGCATATAAAAGTTATATAATTTAATACTGAAAACTACATACTGTGTCCGTAATATTTTTTTTTTGTTTTTCACGATTGTTATTATTAAAACTACATTTTACAGATTTAAGCATAATTAATGCAAATCCTAAATAAGAGTTCAGCAAATTTTTATCAGGTGTAAAGCTTACCAAAAACGTTACATATGTGATAATCCTCAATTTTGTTTTAATAATATACGTACGTGCTTCCTCAAAAATTCGAATAGGTTAATTATAATTAATTTTTTTAACCCTTACGGAATCCAGATGTACTCAATGATATTTATTATGAATGTGTGGTTAGCGTTTAAAAAGCTATCAGAAATATTATAAACCGACTGTGTTACTAAATAGTGTTATTACTACATAGTTGACAACGGGATGCCTTTGAACAGTACAACTAACAATAGCCTAATATTAATAGGTAATATTAAGATATTTTACTAATAAATTACATATTGAACTGAGATATAAAAATAGCGCCCTAATTAAATATATTTCTTGAGAAGTGGAAAACTGTCAAACTGGTTATAGTTTGACAGTTTTACTTTAGATAAGAAGAATTAACAATCCGTTATGTCAACTTCTCTTATATCCGTTATGCATTAGAGATTAAATTTAACGTTATTAAATGTCATTGCCAAATTATATATTGAATGATTTACCCATGTGTAAGCGTATACATCGTTAACGCCAAAAAAATTGTATGAATTTGATTCTTTCAATTCTACTTTATACATATTTTTAATTTATGACGGATTTCTTGTTCAATATGTGATTTAATATTGTATATTCATTTACAACAGCCAGTAATTTCAAACAATGCATAAGTCCAATGCAATTTAATAATTTGATATTAATATTCGGAGAGATGGCTGATAAATGATTAACGTTACGTCATATTTTGACAAAATATCCATGTTCACAAATATATTCACAAAATAATAGCTGTTTTTAAGAAATGATGTTTTAATATAAGTATTACCTCTTATAAGCTTAAGTATTACCTCCAATATCGTTTTAATTTGTAAATGTATTAATAATTTAGCAAGGTGACGCAAGCTCGGGTTTTGGAGTATTTGCTAAGTATTTATATATCTACCCATATTTTCAGCAATGTTTATGCAATCACTCTTTTTATATAAAATATATTGTAAATGTCAAACAAGATATAATGATTGTTACATAGTTTTTCCCATACAACTATTTTTTGTTGATCATTGACATATTAAAATGCAATAGAACGTTAGACACGTTTTAATGTAAAATACTTATTGTACATTAAAATGTGAGTGACACCAGAAGACATGAGCAAATGTATTTTCTGTTAGCTGTATCGCATAAAACCTCGAAATAAGTTTGACATTTCAGACGCCATGATGTTTGTAAAAAATGACGATATCATTTTTGGATATTACAAAATATTGTTTTCAGAAAACACATTTGGTTAGAGTCCAATACATACAATAGTTATAATAAAATACATTTAATAATTGCTTGATTGGGGATATCATTAAAGAATAAATCGACTTTAATAATTCTTAATCACATCGATTTTAACAACGATTCATTTAATGGAGGGGTACCTACTAATTATTTTACCCTGCTCTTATTTTATTTTTAAATTAATATATAAAGTTCTACGCTTAGAAGAAGTTTACAACTCGAATATTAATAAAATTAAGCTTAGGTGTAAGATGTTAACAGTATTTTCTCAGTTTATTATAAAGTATTTTTATTATATAAAAGTCGATATATTCTTGTGTCAATAGCTTTAATGTCTATCAGTATCTTCCACATATTAAACTAATAACTATAATTACAGTTAGCAATAGTATCAAATCTGCCAACAATACCTCACTAATAGTAATTATGTATTATAATTATACAATAAGTATTTGTAATAGTAGATTTTTCATAAAATTTTGTAATCTTAAATTTTTTTAATAATTATGATGACTACATTTACATTTTCTTTTTATCAAGCCGTTAATATAGTTGACATGAAAAAAGTTCCACCTAATCTAAGCTATTATTGTTTATGTCCTTACTAAATTGATATTTAATTCATTATGGATTTGATGTTATTTTATTTAGACTGAAAAATCTACTATATGACTTAAATAGATTATAAACATTAATTATAGTTCCATAAATCTGAAGTGCACTTACAAGATTAAATATATGAATAAAGTTACTAAGTATTATTATCTAAGTAGTACGTTCGATTCCCCAATCGAGCAATATCGTTGATTTCCATTACAGTTCATTAAAAATATTTACAATATACAGTTATGACATACATTATACTGGTTATTATACTAGAAATAAAATAATTAAACTGAAGCGATAGTGAGATTTTACCATAGGTAAAACTATAGATTTAACAAAAATAACTCAGGCCACAGACTATATATTATCTATAATTTACATGAGTCGCAAATATAGTAATCCATGTCTCGTTTTGAAACCTGTGGCGTGCGTACTAGTGTTTGCAGTGGCAGCTTTTAGACGCGTCTGTTAGTTTGTTTTCGACTTATGTTCATAACCTGTGAGTACTAACAAATAATATGATATTTAAATACGACAATATACATGGTGTTCTATTCAAACCTCGCTATAGTAGAATCTTACTATCGACACTTGTTATGCTTGGATGACATTTTATAAACAGAAATATTTTTTTACGATAATTAAATAAAAAATACATTTTATATAATTGTGAAAGTTAATTAAGGGGCAATTCTAATTTACTGCACTATATTTTTGCTGACACACTTAGGGTTAGATTTTTCTTTTTTCTTAATGTAATGCACGATCTGCGTTTTATAAGCATTCTATGATATTTTCTTTTTTTTTAATAGGCCGCATGTTTATGATACTACTCTCAATTAAGAATACGGGTTATGGAAAAAGGCGCCCGGAACTGCATTTACGTGTTTTAGATATGCATTCAAACTCTTACAAAAATTATTTCAGTTCATTTAACACTGCTACAATATGAAAGCTGCAGTGTTGAAGTATTGATAAAAAAACTTTCCATGAATTATATTGAGGTATATTAAAAATTTAAAATATCATATATTTTTCTTAACATAAATTTAAAATATCAAATAAAGTATGTTACATTTAGTACTGAATATTTAATTAATGTAATTCCTGTGAAGGAATTCCTGTAGTATTTTAAACCTCAAAAAATATTATTCTATTGTTCTTCTCCTTTTAATAATTGCGCTCCAATGCTTTTGGCTTTAATTTTGCCAAAATTATTGCTATAAAAATTATATTAGTTATGTATGTGGCGATTGATTCACTTAGTACTTCGTAATAAAAATATTTTATAAATGTATTTCTTGATTGAGAGCTAGGTTTATAAGACTTTTAAGCAAATAAGCCTAACTAATATTGTGTTAAAGTTATAGTTTTGCCATCGTTGATCAAAGAATGAAAGATATGTGTTACAATAATATGTGTACAATAATTTAGTTAAAAAGAGTTTTGTTATACTTTTAATATGACGTTGTGATTTCCTTATTGTGTGTTAATTTTACAATTTTCTTTAAATCTAATACACAAAGATAGAAGACAAAAGACTTACACTATTATACAAAAAGAAACTGTATTTTTTAATTGCATTTTATTACAATATCAGAAATCGTACACAATGTCAGAAATCGTATAAATTACAAATTTTGACTGCTACCAACTTTAGAAATTCGTAATAAGGACCAGTGATTATTATATTTAATTTCGAACCGGAAAATACAATAGACAACACCCGGTAAACGTTTTTATTTTTATGTCTTCTACAGCTACCTAGTTTCAGACTATAACATCTTAGTCTCGTGTCACAATTTGGAAATCAAACGTCCAAATCGGGAAGGGTCCGTAGTTACGGGGATGTACAAAAAATGTTTAATAGTATTGTGTAATTGGAGAAATAAGGTTAGTTGTGACGGGCCGTGCTCAGCGGACCCTTAGGCGTCTCGAGAAAATTGTTGTAAGATATTAAACATCCGCAACGGTATAGAAATGTTTTAAAACAATTCCGACTAAAGGTAGTTTCCTGTGTACAAACAGTTACAATCAAAATTATTAATAATTGACTTGACGTTAAAAATATCAAAATATTTTTATTTCTACTTAGCAGGTTGTTTACTTTACTTTCTGGCTAACTTATTTAATTTTTATATTTTAAACTAAATGATTTTTATACACCTATAAATATCCTAAAAAATAATCCGTGGACCAAATGTAGATCAACCCTATGGTGAATATTTTTTTCCGTAGCTATGCAAAAGTCAAGTCAATGTAAATTTAGAGCTCAATTTAGTGCCAAAATATTTTATTTCAATATTTTGATTAGTGGAATTATTTAAAAACATTTTTTATACCAGGCGTAAGTCGGTGAAGACACTTAAAGTACTATTGTTGTAGGTTTGTAAGAAGACAAAATAATTCATTTGAAAATATCAAAGTACTTTTATAGTATACATTGTTTTTTTTTAGATATTCCTAGAATTTACTAAGTAACCAGTTTATATATATTTTTTTATTGTAAATTAGACATAATTAATATTGTCTATGACCTGCTTATTACGCCTGTCCTTTTTTTTTAATCTGGACAAGTAGGTACCACAGTTTGATGTCCTTTGAATATTTTTAAATGAATGTGTCTTCACTTGTTTTGATGTTGTTGATATAAATGTGGTTAAGGAATCAAATCGGGTTGTAAGGGACTATTGTAAATTATATTAAACATCGATATTTCTAATTAGAAGATTAATTTATTTTGATTTTGCGATAATATTTATATATTTTTTATTTTAATATCAGTTCTGTTGTATAAATAAATTCCTATATAATTATGTGTGAAGGCGAAGCTATTGCAATATGGACGTATCAGTAATAATTTTGGTAATGTACTGTCGTAAGTTGCCAAAATATTTAAAAATGTTTGTTTTTTTCCGTAGCAGTTGGTTGTTGATAGATCCTTAATGCAGCATTAAGGCTCTATCTTTACTTTATTAATCTTGAATACCCTAAACAATATTAATGAATCTTTAAATATAATACTTGGTTGAAATTTAATACTTTTGGTTTTATATCAATAAATAGAAGAGATTGTTCTGAACACGGAACTGCACTGCGCATTGAACATAATTTTATGTTCAATGCGCAGTCTTATTGCTTAATAACTTTTTTTTCAAGGCCCTTAAATGTACATAAATAATTGTTATAAACACATTCTTGCTTTTTATGGATTTTAACTCGCATCCTAAGTTGATTTTATTTTTTACAGTCCACAGATTAATTATTCTTATATACTTTATGACTAACATTAAATTTATGGTACTTTACTGTACTAAAGGGAGTTTCTGTATTAAAATATATATTATACCGTTATTGCAATAGCTCACTCTAGCCAAATGTATAATACTAAACAAGAAATATAAATGCCATGGATAACGTATTTGTATTTGACAATTGAATTTTAATTCAAGTGGCCTCTCAAAACTACACAAAAGTGGGGTATTTTCTGAGCTAGCTCTGCTAAATGATTCCATGTACCGAATGAACACTAAAATGCAATTATTACATGTATATTGCTCAGAGCGCATAATCTTTATCTTCTATATATATCGATGTTATAGTCCAAAAATGGTAGGGTACATATCATTAAAGTCGGAAAACTTAGTACTATAAGTATCTTTGAATCTGACTTGGTAATTCTACTAAATCGGTTGTTTAAGCAATTTTAGGTTTGTTCTGCAATAAGTTATGGAAACATTTCTAATCATGCGAATTATAACAGTTGAATGTAAAAGTATAAAATAAACTCGCAGTGATTCCATTGATTGTGATTTATTTTGCAACGATCCCTGACCTACTCCTTTAATTTAATAAAATGTTTTTGAAGTTATAATTCTTTTGGCGCGTTTGGAGAAAGTTATGAGAGGAAAATCAACATGATGCGCGCACACAACAGCAGTGACATGATGGACTTTGATTTTTTCAAACTTTACGACTCTCACATTAACATCAGGGAACATAAATATATTAACAGTATATGATAAGTTACGCCAAACAAATAATTTTTTTATAAAATGGACCGCCTAAAACTTTGTCTGTGATGTAATATTTTTATTTCTCAAGTATTTAGCCGATTTTTGCAACATGTAAAATGTAGGTACCATTACAGTCGACTTTAAATTTAACTGTATAACTTTTAGGTCTATGACATTGCATAATCGTAAGGTAGCGGTCTATGTTATTACGTACAATATATTTACCTCCGTAAAAAGTCTCTCAAAAATCATCCAGGTAAAGCATATCATACAAAAGGACAAAATTATCGTCAAATAAAATAAAAAATATATCATATAAATGACAAATTTATTAAGTTCTAAAGAGTTCATCTAACTTTCTGACTTAGCATCCCGGGTCCCGAATAATTCCAACATCACAATAAGGCCACATGAATTTGTAGCTTAAAAGGCTTAATTGTAAAATAACTACGCTCAAGAGTCTCCGGCAGGAATCACTATCAGAATGATAGTGATTTTTATTTCTAAAATATATTTAAAAGCTCGAAAAACTATAATAAATGTAAAAAGTTAATTATTTTGATGCGAGATTTAAGAGTAAATGAAATACAGTCGACTCGTTAATTCTAACCTGCGATAGTTCGATCCTCATTATAATTCCAAGTTGTCACGAATTTCCTAGAACATCTCTTTATATTTCGAAACAATTCTATACATTTTTAAGCAGTTGGTAATTCGAACATAAAACCATCACTACTTAACAAAATGATGCGTTAATTCGAACTCACAGGCGTCAAAAACTCGACAATTCAAAGTTATCAGATTAAAGGCTTATTACACTTGGTTAAATTTAGTCGACTGAATTCAGTCGCTACTGAATTCAGTAAAGTGTAATAGCATTTAGTAAGCTAGCATACTAAATTCAGAAGCAAGGATGGTTTCTGAATGACTGAATCATTTAGAAACTCATAAACGCATTTAGGAGGGTGTAATTGCATTTAGTTACTTACTGATTTCATATTCAGTCGTCCCATAGCTTATACGTAGTGTTACATACTCTTTGCCATAGCTCTCCGTGCGTGAGGACGTTTAAGTTTGTTTTTTACTTCCGATTAGAAAAGTAATACGAATTACCTGTTGCAAGAAATCTTATTGATGCAACCAATCATTCTTTTGGACTTAAACTATCTCATAAGATAGTATCCTGCTTTTGAATAAACGGTTTTGTCACAAGGTTTAATATTAGGTCAAACGATCTCGAATCCATTCGTAGATAATTTCTGAAGTCTGCTGGTTCTAAATCACTCTTAATGTTCGTATTTGCTAACTTTCCGCGCAGCAATAAATATTTCTTCACCCATATTCTTCTTTCTCTTTTTTTATTTCAATTGAGCCGACGGTGAGGGCTACGCCAAGAACAATTTTTTGTTGTCTAGATAATACTGGGGCCATCCTCGTACACACACGACACGTCCAACTTCGTCGCGTTTAAACTGGCAATTGATTTAGAAACTGAACTATGAACAGTGTGATCCCGACGCTCCCGCTACGACGTAAATTTTTTTTTTTTTTTTTTTTTTGGTCTCGGGGAAAAACCTCTCTTGACGGGTTCCCCCGGCCCGGGGGGACCGAGGGATATGTGGGACTCCGGGATTTTTCCGACTACCCACTACAAAACCCCGCTGTTCTCCTATCGCCTACGCCCGGGCCCACGGATATATGGCCTGCCGATCTCGTGGCCCGGGCCGGCGCCGGCCCGCCCTTTGTCTTGAGGCGGGCCCCTTCTAAAGTGTTGGCGCCAGGGGGTCACGACGTAAATATTTAGCCCAACAACCTTGAATATTGGGCCTTTCAATTAAATGCAATTGGTTTTGGTAACATTTTTTAAATCGGTACCCTA
Organism: Malacosoma neustria; assembly: GCA_963693495.1. NCBI lineage: Eukaryota > Metazoa > Arthropoda > Insecta > Lepidoptera > Lasiocampidae > Malacosoma > Malacosoma neustria. Next base: position 18,447,025 of record OY856386.1, read on the forward strand.
GTTTTACCTTTATTACTCCACGTAATGTGTTTACACTTCCTGCATAATTTAAGTCCTTTTTTGCATCAGCCATAATTTTACGTAGCTAACGGTACTGACGTCACCAACATGGCCGACAGGCGCATTACCAATTCCAATTTGTGTGGCTTATACTATATCCCTCTTATACCAAAGATTAGGTGTCGAATTCTTATTTTTAAATATAAAATTGAGACAACTAAAACTGTCACTGTCAATTATCAGCTACATATTGTCTTTGACTGTTCTGAAAAAGTTAGGTTATATTTATTTAAACCATCAAAATTCATGAAATTATAAACATGAATCTATGAATATTGTAGTGTAATTTTTAGTAAACATCTAAAATTAACATTGACCTTAACATGGACGCGTATGATATATTTAAAAAATTAACCAAGGGTTTAACTTTTAAACACAAAGTTTTGGGCGTTAAAAACAATGTAAGTACTTATTATATCTAAAACAAGTAACCATTTGTCGTTGGAATTGTACAGGACATTTTTTTTTTACCTTTGGAGTAAAGTACACATGTGCCCCATGTAAATCGGTTACCGTCATCTATTAACATTACAACATCAAGCATCGGAAAGCAGGTGAAACGGACAATCATGTGAATTACCGGGGCTTGTAAGGAGTGAGAAATATGAGCCAGGAAAAAGAAGAGACGAAGGAGGTCCAGAGAACTCATACTCATCGTATTATATATTACTTGCTTATTTTAAAAATATATTACTTACCATTAGTAGATTTGTGGTTACAAATCTACTTAGTAAAAATATACTGTTCTCAAAAATTTTCCCTTGTCTTAATGTGAGCATTTTTAAATTAAATTATCTGTATGTATTTTCATAAGCTGGTCAACAATATTGATGCTATTTTTAATTAGTTTAGTTCATCTCAATGGTATTATCTTGTCACTTTAACCTTGTGCGTATAATAAACAATATTTTTCATGCATATGCCTGTTTGTAATGGAAATTAAGCTATATTTGTTATTTTTTTTAAATTGACATATAGAAACCTATACTGAATTACTATTTTTTGTTTAACTTTTACAGGATATAAAACCTAAACCCTCTGTTTTAAAAAAAGAAGAAATTTTAGAGATAAAACAAGAACTAGTCAAAGATGAAGATCTACAACATGATACTGAAAATGACATTGAAAGCAAAGATTCTGATGATGATGCATCAGATGAGGATGGGGAACTGCAAATAATTGAAGGAGTTACAGTTGGAGAAAAGAAAAGAACAAAAAAGAAAGTTGAGAAACCCGAAGATTTAAAGAAAAAACTTGAATTGGAACAGGTATGAGTAAGAAGATTTACTGTAGGAATATGAATAGCATTTTAAGCAAATGTACTTAGCTATGGAGTGAAAGCTTTGACCAAAGCCAAATGGGGCAATCCCCACCATAGCTTCAGGGTTCTTGATATATGCAAGGTGGTAATCTTGATGAAAAGCGGATTATGCAAAACAGAATGTTTTTTTTTACCAGTTGAAATAGTTAAATATTCATTAAATCCTTCATGTATCATTTAACAAAATAATAGGTAAAATCATCATCATCATCTTTGCGTTCTATCCCGGTTGCAGCCCAAACTCTCGCTTCGGCGCCCGGGGTCCGCTTTCCGACTTTTTCTTCTCCACTTCGCACGGTCTTCAGCATCCCTGGTAGTGAGCCCATTGGCACGCATATCACCCTTTACGACGTCAAGCCAGCACTTTTTGGGTCTACCCCTCCTGCCGGGGCCCGGCGGAGGCGGCATGGCCAGACATTTGTTACCCACGTAAGCATCCGGTTGCCGTAAAACGTGGCCGTACCAACGGAGCCGACACTCTTGTAATTTGTCCGCAATGTCACGGACATGAAGACTGCCGCGAATGCGGGAGTTCCTGACGCGGTCCTTCCGCGTCACTCCACACATCCACCGCAGCATATTCATCTCCGTGACACGCAGCTCTTGCTTGTGTCGCTCTAACACCGGCCACGCTTCACAGCCGTATAAAAGGACAGGCCTAATGATGGTCTTATAGACCTGTCCCTTCAACTTTACCGGCATCTTGGGGTCACAAATGACACCAGTTACCTCACGCCATTTGGCCCACGCGGCAGCAATGCGTGCCTTGACGTCGCAATCGATGTCACCAGACGCATGGAACACAGATCCCAGGTATTTCACTTGTTCCGTGCGCTCGATCGTGTCGCCACCTATGCGTACGGGTGTGGGATCTGTGGAGTTACAGGCCAAGTACTCGGTCTTCGCCACATTGATCTTCAGACCACCGTTCTCAAGCGACTCCTTCCACGCCTTCACACGTCGCACCAACCTACCCCTGTCCGAATCTGCCAGCGCGATATCGTCAGCATACATGAGCAGCCACGGGGGCTGCTCATGTGAGTTTCTGATGCTGTTTGACAATACGTCTAATACCACGCTAAACAGAAACGGACTAAGGACGGATCCCTGGTGTACTCCGACGGTGATGGGGAAAGGTTTTGTGTCGCCAACAGCGGTCCGAACTACGGAATCGGAGTCACGGTACATGTCTCGGATGATGTCAATATAGGCCTCTGGAATCCCTTTGGACCGCAATGCCCACCAGATTATCGCGCGAGGAATACAGTCGAAGGCCTTCTGCAAGTCGAGAAACAGGCAATGCAGAGGCGTATTCTTCGCCCTGTATTTCTCCGCGACAGTCCTTAGGGCAAAAACAGGGTCCATTGTCCCGTGACCAGGGCGAAACCCATATTGACATTCCGAGATAGTGCACTCCTGTCGAATCCGAGAGTCGATAACCCTCTCGAAGAGCTTCATGGTGTGGGACATGACCTTAACCCCTCGGTAACTACCGCACTCCTGGACCGACCCCTTGCCCTTGAAGACTGGAGTAATGATACTCAGTCTCCATTGGCTCGGGATCGTACTGGTGAGGAGTATCTGGTTGAAGAGGTCGGTTAAGACGCCCACACCACGAGAGCCCATCGCCTTCCAGGCTTCGATGGGGACTCCATCGGATCCAACAGCTTTCCGATTCTTCATGCGGCGAAGACAATTCTGGACCTCTGCAGGCGTTACCAGTGGCACTAGTCCTTGATTCGGAGGAAGATCTGGCGGCTGCACCCCTTTATGCTGCATGTTCAGCAGCTCGTGGAAATACGAGCGCCATCTCTCCTTCACCGCGAGGTCCTCGCATAGCAGGTTGCCCACAGGGTCCTTTACACCGCGGCACTTGGAAATGTCCTGTGCCGCTTTGACCCTGGAGCGCGCCAACTTATAGATGAGCTTCTGCCCCTCGGACGATTCCAACTTGTCGTAAAGTGGTTGTAAGTTGTCTCGTCTGGCTCTGGCAACAGCTCTCTTAGTGGCGCGCTTTGCCACCCGGTATGCGTCGCGATCTTCAGGAGAGAGGAGATGTTATTTGTGCATTGTTTTAGGAATACATTTTGTTTTTTTTTTCCTTCTCTTTTGTTTAACTTACGTCTTACTTAAAAATAAAGATTTAATATAATTGGGGTAATAAGTTATGCACAATATAATTTATAATCTTATTTGCTGTGAATTGTGTTGGATTGTTTTTAGGTTATGTTTACATTGTATTCTTTATAAATTATTCTTATGGCCTGGTTGCAAGGGATTTTTTTTATTCTATTTTATATTTGCGTTCGGAAATGTATGTATTGTGTTACAAAATTTATTTTCTTAATAAATCTTGAGCATTTCCAACGCATGTACTCATAAATATAGAATACCAATGTACTATATTGTTAATTTTAATCACTATAATTATGTGTTGTATAGAAGTTTTTGTTTATTTTTCTTTTCATAAATCTGACTGGCAGGTGTAATATTTGTAATTTATAGATTTATTATTTTGTGTTTTAATTTAACTTTAATTAATATAGTGTAATGGATAGTCGTACTAGTAGTAGTAGTGAAGATAATTCGGAGTATTTCTCTTGTTATTCTGACAGCACTGGCAGTGATCACACGCCATTACAACAGACATTGGAGGCGCGCTTTCCAAGTAGCTCCCAAAATTTCAATGTAATTCACGTTAATGCGCAGAGTATTCCTGCCCACTTTACAGATATGTTGGCGTCGTTTAGTCACAGTAACATTCATGCTATATTAGTATCCGAATCTTGGTTAAAACCGTGCCTCTCTTCGACAACTTACAATTTACCTGGTTTCCAGCTCATCAGAAATGATCGAGTATGTGGTGGCGGCGGAGGGGTTGCTATTTATCTCAAGTCACATCTTCCATATTCAATAATTAGCCTGTCCTCTCAACCACCACCACACGATTCTGGTGAACACTTATTTATTGAGGTTGAACTAAGCTCCACTAAAGTTATGTTGGGAGTATTTTATTGCCCAACTCTCAAATTTAACTACTTTGCGACGTTCGAGAGACTCCTGGAGAACTTTGTTCCAAATTATAATCATTCTATTATTATGGGTGATTTCAATACATGTCTTTTGAAACGAGATTATCGTACCAATTCTCTTGAGTCCATTGTAACGGCGTCTGGCCTGACCATACTTCCTTCAAAGGCTACTCATTACTTTCCTAATTGTACTCCCTCACTCCTAGACTTGATTCTTGTGTCTTCATTATCTCACGTTATCACACATGGTCAGTGCCCAGCAGACGCTTTCTCTTATCATGACCTGATTTTTCTCTCATATAACATCCGCCCACCAAAATTTAAACCTAAACTTATTCTCCAGCGTAATTTTGGTAGTATAAACAAAGATTCCTTGCTTCGAGATGCCCAAGATCAAGATTGGACAGGGGTCTTCAATGCAATCACTGTTGATGAAAAAGTATTAGTATTTAACAACATTATATTGAAGCTTTACGATAAACATGCACCAAAGCGACGAATCAAACTTAAACATCTCCCAGCTCCTTGGCTTACCGATGATATAAAAAAACTCATACATATCAAAACTAGGGCTAAGGCCAAGTATAAGCTTCGCCCTACTGAAGAAAATAAACAGAAGCTTAAGTCTGCACGTAATCACTGCAATAGAGTGTGTAGAGATGCACAACGCCGGTATATCCATGCTACAGTTGAAAATGACAATCCTTCTAAAGTATGGAAGTTTCTAAAAACCTTAGGAGTTGGAAAATCAGCGCACAGTCCCAAGCTTAATGATTTGAATATTGACGACCTGAATAAACATTTCACATTTAATGTCTACTATGACAATAACATTAAGTCTAATACATTAAAAAATCTTTCTCTGCTTCCAACTCCTTCTCATCCAGTTTTTCTTCTAAGTCCTTTATCTGATTGCGATGTTAAGAGTGCTATAATATCCATTACATCAAATGCCGTCGGCAGTGACGGTATTAGTCGGAATATGGTTCTCCCTATTCTGGATGTCATTAATCCCATTTTAACTCATATCTTCAATTACTCAATATCCTCTAAAACCTTCCCAGAAAGAAGCGCAAATTATTCCACTCCCAAAAAAACCCAACCCTTCCGTTTTTTGTGAATACCGCCCAATTTCTATTCTTCCTTTCCTTTCCAAAGTTTTAGAACGCCTAATTCATAATCAATTTAATGTATTTCTTACCCAACATTCACTTATGAATCCTTATCAATCTGGTTTTCGCCCAGGCCATAGTACGGTAACTGCGTTAGTGAAAATCACGGATGACGTCCGGAATGGCATGGAGGGTGGTATGTTGACTGTATTGTCGCTGCTTGATTTTAGTAGTGCATTTAATAATGTGGATTATGATGTTCTACTTGGAATTTTGCGTACTCTTAACGTCTCTCCAACAGTAATTGACTGGTTTCACAGTTACCTGTATGGCCGCCGGCAAAGAATCCATATCGATGATAATTACTCATCGTGGTGTGATGTAACCGCTGGTGTGCCACAGGGCGGCGTTTTATCTCCACTCTTATTTTCTGTTTTTATAAATTCGATTTCCGATAACTTATCTTCATCTTATCACCTCTATGCAGATGATTTACAGATTTATACTCACGCTCCTTTGGATAAACTTCACAATGCAATTGAATGTATTAATTCTGACCTAGATCGTGTACTTAAATGGAGTGCAATGTTTGGTCTTACGGTTAACCCTCAAAAAACTCAACTGATTACCATAGGTAGCCCTAGACTGTTAGCTAAAATAAAATGGGCCTCATTGCCACAAGTTGTTTTCGATGGTACGGTTATTCCTTTCAGCGATACAGTTAAAAACCTTGGCATAGTATTCGATAGTGAGTTGTCTTGGAGGCCCCACATATCTGAGATAAGTCGTAAGGTATTTCTATCTTCAAGATCTCTGAGAAGAATTAGAAACTTCCTGCCCACTGCTACCAAAATTAGGCTAGCAGAGTCTCTCCTGCTCCCTATACTGGACTATGCTGACGCATGCTTTCTGAATTTAACCTTAGAACAGTTAAATAAACTTGAGCGTATTCAAAATTTTTGTATAAGGTTCATTTTTGGATTACGCAAATTTGACCATATCTCTGATTATCGTAAAAAACTCAAGTGGCTTCCAATAACTTTTCGCAGGAATACTCATCTCCTCACTCTACTTTATAACATTTTATACTCACCTACTAGTCCACATTACCTTAAGGAACGTTTCGATTTCCTGCGCCTTTCTACTTCCCTGAATTTGCGCACTAGTACGTATCGTAAGCTCAAGACGCCTGCACACACTTCGTATTTTTACAAAAATTCTTTTGCAGTGCAAGCTGTCCAACTTTGGAATGCTTTGCCTCTCGATGTTAGGCAAGCTAAATCACTGTCAAGTTTTAAGAAGTTACTTCGTATTCACTATTTCAAACTCAATAACTACGTGTCGTGATGTAACATTTTGTATATGTTGATTGTAATGATTATTATGTATTTTTAGTTTGTAATACAAATTATGTACAAGAAGAAGTAAATAATAGGCATGGATACTCAACTCAAAGCCCTACACCTACATCACCAGACTCCTTATAAAAATAAATTAAATTTTTATATAAAAGGTTGCCTGGAAGAGATCGCTTTAAGCGATAAGGCCGCCTATTGTGTATTAGTTGTAAGAACTTCTATGTTTGTAGATAAATTGAGTATACAATAAAGAGTTATCTATCTATCTATCTATCTGGACGCTTGCCACTTCTTAAAGAGGGCTTTCTTCGCTCTAGTCTCCCTCTGGACTGTGTCGTTCCACCACCATGTCTCCTTGTCACACTTGCGACCGCCCTTAGACACCCCAAGCACCTCTTTCGCCGACCCAAGGATAGCCGCCCGAATCTTGTCCCAGTAAGCCTGAACTGGTTCGCCCATACCACCGGCGCACTTGTCACCGGCGGCTAAGGCGAACTCCTGGGACGTGACTTCATCGAGCAGCTACCACCTGATTCGGCGCTGAACGCGCTCAGTATGCGAGTCTTTAGGCTTAGCGCAGAGGTCCATGACAAGAAGGCGATGTTGTGCAGTGAGACTCTCACCGGGTATGACCTTGCAGTTGGCCACTTTGCTGATGTGGTGTCTCCTAGTGAGTAGGAAGTCGATTTGGGTAGCGTTCCTCCCGCTCTTGTAGGTGATGAGATGCTCGGGTTTCTTTTTGAAATACGTGTTCACGATGGCGAGGTCGGCAGCCGCACACGTATTGAGGATGTCCTCCCCTTCCGCGTTGCGGCTACCGTACCCAAATCCCCCGTGAACACGCTCAAATTCCCCACATTCATCACCCACATGACCGTTCAGATCACCACCCAAAACGATCCCCTGTGATAATGGGATTCCACGGAGCACTTCTCCGAGTAAATTCCAAAACGCTATCTTATCGGCGTCGTCACAACCGGCCTGTGGCGCATAGGCACTTATCAAGTGGGTAACTACCCCATCGATAAGTACCCTAACGACCATAAGCCGATCGCTATGACGTTTCACTTCCAAAATGTCGTTCTGGAACTCCTCCGAGAGCACTATGGCAACCCCATTCTCCCCACTAGGTGCACCTGTGTAGATCAGCTTGTAGCCATTCCAAAATAATAGGTAAAATGAAGTAATATAAATGGATCTGAATTGATAAAATAACAATTAATTTTATATAAATTTTTTAAAATTTTATTTTATAGTTTGAACAAATATTTTTAGGGATAATAAAGTTAAATTTGTAATAATAATTATTAATACGAGTCATCGTCATTTTAGCATTAAATACCAAATGCATCCTAAACTTGGTGCCCTCTTTCTGATTTTTTCTTCTCCGCTTCACTTAATCTTTGGCATCCCTGTTAGTAACCATTTGAGTGCTAGAGGTTATGGCATATGCATATAAAAATGCTATTTGAAATTTGAAAAAAATTTATATGTTTTACAAATTATAACACAAAAAATAAAATATTTCAATCATTCTTTTTTATTTTAGTAGGTAAAACTATGAGTTACTATTATATAATACTTATACATAAGTATTAATTATTATATTGTATACTAATTAATTTACGTAATGAATAATATTTTTGATAAAAAAAATATATTCCAACATAGGGACACGCACTCCTTTCTTGCATAAGTTACAAATCAATCTGGAACACTTAGGGTTTTAGTCCCTTTCATACTACATACAATGCATTTGTACAGTTTTGTACTAGGTAATTTTTCCAGATTGAAATTTGGGCTAGATGTGGATGGTGTTTCATTATATTTTTTCATCAGCCATTCTATCTCAATTGATTCAGTAGTTTTCAATGTAAACTGTAGTCTGGTCAATGGTTTACTTTTATTGTGGCTGTACAAAATATGAGCGTTTAAAAACATTCTCCCAAAAATGTTGAAAACCACCTTTTTCCAGAACTTAAGGGTTCGTGTTTCATCAAAATACACATAGAGCATTTTGTCCTCATCCACACCTCCCATATACTTGTTGTAACTGAATGATTTTCCTTCAAAAATTCGTATGTAGCATTCTTTTTCCTGACTGTAATCATATCCGTAGTAGTGCTATTAGTGGATATTAGAATTACTGGTGGTTTTTTAGACTTCTCGTCTCGATAGGCACACATTAAAATTCCACTTTAACATTTTTTGCTGCTGCTGGAATTTCATTTTTGTTACATCTAAGACTGCCTGTGATATAAGTTTCTTGATCAAACAGAGCCTTAGCTAAGGTAATACTTGTGTTAAAAATTATCAACAAACAAATGGTACCCCTTATTTAGATAGTTCCCCACTTTCAGCAAATTTTCAACAACTGTATAGTGGAGCCCTTGAAAATTTTTTCAAGTTTTAATTGATTAAAAGCTTTAATGTGATGTTAACTTTAGAATAAACTCACAAGAAAAAAGAAAGAAAAACATTGCCAAAGAATGTTTCACTATCATTAACAACACTAATAAAATACATTATTACATAAAACTTACCTTAAATATAAAATCAATGCTGCAATCTCACCAAATGAAGTTGGCCACTCACTCAGGCCACTTGCTGTTTCAAAATTATTCCGACACAGTGCTGGTTTTCAGTGCCGGTCCCCATTTTACTATACTAAAACTACCCAAAAACAAGGCATGAATGATACTGCAGCTAATAGGATGTTAACGAGAATTAGAAAATGATTATTATCTAAATATAAATTTAAAAAAATTAAAATAAGTTAAGAAACAATATATACATATGAAAATATATGATAGACATATGAAAATAACCAAGTGTCATACAATTGTTTTATCATTTATTTTATGATGACTGTCTTTCTAAAAGGTGGTGGAATATCATTCCAAATGTTCCTTTTTTGGGTTGTGATGATGATGATATCAAATGACACCGGTCACTCACACCATTGCGCCAATGCTGTTGCAATGTATGTCTATATGTTATTGTGATCAATGTCACCAAACATAATTATAATTATTATATGAGTAGTAAGAATAATTATTTCAAAAATTATATTCGATATTTGTTTAATTAATGTTACAGCAAAACCAGTTTCGTAATGAGCATGGCATTAAAGCAGTGGGTCGACATATACCAGCAGCTTTGAAAGATTTCACAGAATTAACTAGCAGATATAATGTGCAGCCAGCTATGGTGGATACAGTTGTTAAATGTGGATACAGCCAACCTACACCAGTACAGAGACAAGCCTTGCCTTGTATGTTAGAGGTAAATTTCCTTTCTAATTTGTTTTACTTGAAGTAGTAAATGCTTTAAGCCTTGAACTTAAACAGTTTTGTTTCTTGTTAGATTGAAATTGCCAATCTATGACAGACTGGCAATTTTAGGTTTTCTGGGATTCACGAGGTGTGAATCTATATTGACTACATAAAGAAGGGCAAAACGGTCACAGACCTCTAAAATGCTGAATTATTGGGTCAATTCGACACCGAATTGCGGCAAAAGCAGTCCCATTTGGCGAAGAAAAATGTGATCATGACAATGCGACGGCTCACACTTCCGCCGCCAAATTGATTTTATTATGCTACGAACTGCTTGCCCCATCCACCGTATTCTCTAGATTTGGCCCCATGTGACTTCTGTTTTGGCTCCAAACTTGAAAAAGTCACTCACTGGGCAGAAATTTGAGTCAAATGAGAAGGCTATTGCTGCCACGGAGGCCTGCTTTTTAGACCTCCAGAAAACGTAGTTTTCAGACTGGTTAAAGAAGTTGGAACATTACTGTGTCAAGTGTATCGAGCTAAAAGGAGACTATGTTGAGAAATAAAAATACACTTTTCCAAAATTTTCGTTTTTCTTTTGTAGGCTAACTATTTATCGTACCACCCTCTTAAAAGACTTGTGGTACATTGTACCTTATAGTATGTTTGTGGGATTAAATCTGCGGATGCTGAGTTAAATTGAAATATGATCACAGCACGAGGGCAGTAGTCTAACCAATGAGTAATCTAGATATATTAGTATATTTTCAATATCAATCGAAACATTCTTCTGTCACAGGGCCCACACTACATTCCTAATGACTAAAGAGCTGAATTAGCTAATTGGTGTTAATTGTTCGGAACCATATCTAATTGTTTTTTTGGAGAAAAACTTACAAGAGAGAGATTTTATTTTACTTTTAAATTTGTAGGAGAGACAAATCCTAGCCTGTGCACCAACAGGCTCAGGCAAAACAGCAGCATTCCTATTACCTATACTCCACATGTTAGGGTCTCCCCAAGGAGGTCCTAGGGCCTTGATCCTATGCCCTACAAGGGAGTTAGCAGCACAAATACACAGGGAGGCATTACGATTGAGTGAGTCAACACAGTTACGATGCAGTGTGTTGAGGAGTATCAAACTAAGTAAAATAAAGGAACGAGAAGCTACTTTTCGGAAGAGTGGTAAGATTTTAATAAGTACTATATTGGCAATGGCTATATTGGCTATATAAGGGTTAAGGGATAAGCGATTTCCATACATCATAGTGGAAGTTGGGTTGCTACCGGGATTTAACACTAAGATGATAATAATTATATAAGTGTATGCTCTGAGAAATGCTTCCAAACATTGTCTTTGTAATTGAGTTAGAAATTTGAAGATTGTGTCTGAAATTATTAGAATTTTTACAAAGATTTTCTTTATTTGTTGAACAAACCCTAATAATGTAATGTATATATTAAAATATAACTTTTCTTTCCTACAATTGAACCTCAAGGTTCACTGGCTCAAAACAAACGATGCTCGACCAGTTTTATCCCAGTGGTTCACAATTATGTCACATTTAGTGCAAGGTTCTTCAAAAATATCTTCTTCATCTAAGCGTTGTATCTCGGTCTCAACCTAAACTTCTGTTTCGGTGCTTGGGGTCCTTCAAAAATATATATATATATATATATATATATGAAAGTAATGTTGATTATATAAAATTTGTATTTTTATAGATATTGTGATAAGCACACCAAATCGTCTCTGCTACTTACTGAATCAAGATACTGTCAATATAACTTTAGAAAAGTAAGTAAAATCTTAAAATCATTTATTTGCTTGAAATACTTATGTGAATTAGATATTAATATGAGCTTTAAATATACTTTAGTAACATACACCATAAGATGAATAGTACCAATCTGTCGCATTACAATAATTAGATCCAGTAGATATATTTAAAAAACACGACTATTTCTTTGGGTTGCATTAAAACTGTATTTTTTTTAAATGGCCTAGATTCAAATGTCTTGGAGCTTCAAAATGTTTTTTTTATATATTTAATTATTTTTGTACCACCTTCATTTCTGTGCGAAATATAGATTGTATTAATAAATTTTTATTATTTTCCAAAAATTGAGTGGACAACTAAGTATTGTAGTAATCGCAAAAACTAAATTTTATGTTACATTCGTCCTAATTTAATGCACAAGTATTATTGAATAATCAATAAATAAAACCATTTTGAATAAACCATGAACTTTATTTTTTCTTTTGACAGTGACAGTATTTTAGAAAGGACTTGGTTTTTTTTTATTGCTGTGAAACAGACAAGCTGACGATCCACTTAATATCAAGCAGTTACCATCGCCCAGTGAACGCCCAGCCAATGGCGAGCGGTTCGATGATAGAAAGAGGACGAAGGCATCAGTTGAATTGAAAGAATTTCTCAGAACACTCATCGTTATACAGACGGTAGAAAACGCAAAGATATGCTAAAGTTTCTCCGAAGGCCAAGCATATCACTACTATAACAGCGCTGGATGAAATCAAGGGGTTTAAGGTGGCAAGCAGGTGCCACAGCCCATAAATGTGAGCAATACTCCATATGCGGCCTAACCTGTGCTTTGTAAAGTACCAGGCGTGGCCGCGATGTGAAGTATTGCTGACTGATTTAATACACTTAGCTTCCCGGAGGCAAGTTTTGCCTTGCTCTCCAGTTGACCCCTAAATTGCACATCGTTCGCAATATCAACACCAAGGATCCCGATACTCTTTAATATCTTTAGGTAATTTATTTTTCTGCCTTATTTCGTCCTAATTATTAATTTTGGTGTTATTTCAGAATTCGCTGGCTAATAATTGACGAAGCCGACAAACTGTTCGAGGGTTCCGCAGAGCAGGAGTCCGATTTCCGTCAGCAGTTGGATCAGATAATGAGCGCGTGTGGGCACAAGTCGCGTCGCGTGGCCATGTTCAGCGCCACCCACACGCCCGCCGTGGCCAAGTGGTGCAGGCACAACTTGCGGGGCCTTATCAACATCACTGTTGGACAAAGGTGACTTGCTTATAACTCTATTCTTGTTTTCGTGTAAATAACAATCATTTTCTCTCTCTCTCTCTCTCTCTTATTGGGATCTCTCTATCAGATAGATAGTGTTTTCTGCTCTACACTCAAGATTTCAATTATAATTTTATAGTATCGTAATTTTCTAATACACTTTTCAGATATTTTATCTCTGTTCTGGAGTTCAGCTCTTAATTTCTCGTATAATACAAATATTTGCCTTGTTTTTTTTTTTTACAAAATTATAAGATATATAGTTGATAATTTTTTCACCTAACCCAATTTAGTACTGGTAGTCCTACATAATTCTTTTTTACCACTCCATAAAAGAACCTAGGTAGTTGGACAAGATACTAATAAAATAATACTTGCTATTATTCGAAAGCAAGGGGAGTGTTTTATCAGACAAATCAGATTATACGTATTTCTTGTGGCTTCTATTATACTTAGTAAAACACCATTGTACCTACATCCAGAATATATCTGCAATATTTGCATCGTATTAATATTAGTAGGGTGATTAATACTTAGTTAGGGTTTTTTCACCATTGGACAATTCCTTTCCTACATTGTAGGACCCGAAGCCCGTCTGGATGGCGACCACCTTTGGCCATTTAAATATGCCGTTATAATTTTATTTTATTTTTTATTTATTTGGGAAACATACAATTACAATAAATCACAATATAAAGATAACATAAAAATTAACATATCAGTCAAGTTTCCACTTAAAGGTACATAATTGCATCATCCAATAGAACAATAGTAATGTCATAAATTAAAATTATAAAATACATTAAAAAAGAATGGAGAGATCTAAACTTAATACTTTAGTCATTTGCATAATTCAATTATTTTTGATTTTTAATGTACAATGTTAGAGCAAAAAATGTCTACATTGGTCTAAGATTTATTATATTCAAGACAAAATCTGTGTAAAAGAGTGTTTCTTGCTAGATTTAACTTTGTTGAAGGTAATGAAAAAAGTGACACTTGCCTTGAATTTAAACGGGGTCACCACTGGAATACTTAACTTATAAGGAAAGGTATTCCCCTTTCCACTTCCTTAATCACATGGATTCCCATGTGATTAAGTAATTTGAATAAAAATACTTGGTCCCTCATAGCCCTCCGCACTGATAATGAATGAAATTCAGGCAACTGTTGATTCATACGATCGCATTTATATTTTAAGTGTATTATAAATTTATTTTGTAGGGATTCAATACTGTCTTTATATATATTGTACTGTGGGTACCACACTGTATATGCATATTCCAAGATGGATCTCACGTAAGAATTATACAGTAATAACTTTGTATTGTGTTCCGGCATTGGTGACCCATGTTCCTGTACCCTTATGGGACAGCAGCATGTTCTCGATGCCACTGGCGTTGCAAACACGCATAGATGACGGTAACTGCTAAATTCTAAGTGGGCCGTCAGCCTATCTGCTGACCTACAGCAATAAAAAATAACTTCATCTGAGTTTGTCAGGGCTTTGTCGCTATTATAAGGACATCCGTTGCACAACTTGTCGGAAAGCCTTCGCATATGTTCAATTCAAGTCTCAAGTTTGTGTGTTTGTTTTTAATATGTATTTATTTACAGAAAAGTAAATACATATTACTCATATCTTTTATTTTAGTATTATATAATTAGTATATCTATTTTCTAGAACCAATAAATCAAGCACTAGGATGCTTATTTTGACCCTAGATGGCTCTGTGTGAATTATAGGAGTATTTATTATTATTTTAAAGATAAACTTCTCGTTAACTGCTGCTAAGTAAAATCAGTAAATCAAACGTTTCTAAACTCTATCCTCTCTCTGCGGTCGTTCACCTTATGACTGAGGATCGTGGTCATCATTGGTTATGAACATCGGTGCTATGGTGCCCCTTGATTTAAAAAATCTGCCTCCATCTGCGCCTATTCAAAGCGTCTCTGATGATCAAGCCATACTTGGATGAAATTTGAAATTCTAAACTCTCTCGTTAAGAGGAATTCTCATTCTTCTCTTCTAGGAACGCAGCAACAGACCTGGTAGATCAGGAGCTCTTGTACTGTGGAAACGAGAGTGGGAAGCTGCTGGCGTTCAGGCAACTGGTCCAGAAAGGTCTCAAACCGCCTGTGTTAGGTGAGTGTTCTCTCCGACGTACCTTCCGCCTTGTAACGGAATTAATTTCTCATTCATTTTGTCCACGAAAATAAAAAAAAATTTACTCAAAAAAGGATAAAATAACGCTTTATTTGGTCATTTTAGGATACTCCACTTGCCAGAAGTTACCTATAATTATAGAAATGTGTTTTAGTTCATCTACATAGCACTTTTACTTCCGATGAGCAGGCTCGGGTTGCCTGGAAGAGATCGCTTTAAGCGATAAGGTCGCCCATTGTCATACAACATTATACTTTTGTACATTTTAAGTTAGTTTAAGTATCTGTATGCAATAAAGAGTTCATTCATTCAAAAGTGACTATATCCGTTTCCCAGCTTTTAGGACATATCAACACGGGACTCCATGGGAAGGGGTCCTAAAGAGGTTTATACTTATAAATGTCAAGTAACTTGTCTCTGCAGTGTTCGTCCAGAGCAAGGACCGGGCGAAGCAGCTCTTCAAGGAGTTGATCTACGACGGTATTAACGTGGACGTCATACATGCGGACAGGACACAAACACAGGTATACCTATTTCGTGTGATAATTAAATAATTAATGTACTCGGACAATTGATACAGAACCATTTAGTCCCAAAGTGAGGAGTCCAGCGCGCTCTGGCGCCGGGTTGAAGAGGGACCTAAGTGGTTTTTAGTGGTGTGTACCAGCGATGTGCGTTCCCCTTGTCAATGGTGGGGGGCGTGCGGGTGCATTGCATGGGAGTCCCACACTACCTCGTCCCCAATCCCCGTGGTGGGGTGTGTATGGATGTGCATTTTCCACCTCAACAAAAAATGGGTACCAGACATCTGATATACTACATATATCCTTTTTTTTTTGTAAATGAATACATATTATACATAAACACCCAGACGCTGGACGGGAATCGAACCCGTGACCTCCGCAAGAATACCGAGTTGCGTTAACAGTTACGCTACAAATGTCGTCAAAAATACATATTATAATTAATTCCTTATGTATAGTAGGTAAATACATATACAAATACATAAGGAAACGTACCCATGCTACGTGACCTATTTTTGACAATTTTGTTACCCCCATTGCTGACCATATGTAGTACATGAAATTATGATGATATACATGACTAAATCCTAAACTAGGCGAGTGCATAGGCGTCAGTGATATTAACCTAGAAATAAAATTTTAAATATTATTAGTCATCGATGAATTGCCCCGGAATAAGAGGGAGCATATAACCAATAGATGGACTTAGCATCCGAAGATGGTAGACTATCATTCTTCGAAGAAGGTTCAGTCCTCGCACCTATGCCATGAGAGACAATGCATGTATGTTTTTCCTTGTTGCCCCCCTCAATCACGAATTGATATAGGCGCTGGGGTGTCATAAACCTCATCCCGTGGCGCCAGCCTGGGCCATGCTATTAGCCAAGCTACCTGTCCGTCAGTTGAGGCATTAAGCGCTAGGAGGATATTAGTTTTGGGTATGTAGGCCCGTAAAGTCGTGGGTCCGGGGGAACTCGCAAAATGAGATTTACGCCTCAATGTCGTATTTTATTATTATCTTATTATTAAAATTGTCTTGGGTATTAGCGTGACAACGTGGTCCGTTCGTTCCGCGTGGGGCGCATCTGGGTGTTGATATGCACGGAGCTGATGGGCCGCGGCATCGATTTCCGCGGTGTCAATTTAGTTGTCAACTACGATTTCCCACCGTCCGCCATATCGTATATCCACAGGTATTTATTTGAAGGAATCTAACTCATGACAAATTATACATTATGCATGTAATTTATTCCAGTCTGAATGTATACGTTATTTTTTGTTTGTAATAAAAAAAAACTTTTGAAATAGGTTTTGATTTAAATTCTATTTATTAATTTTATATAATTGTTTTTGTTGTTGTCATACCAAATGTTACTATATCTTGGATAAAGATAGTGGATATACTGTCCACTCTTTCTCGTGAGAGGCAACGTATTTAAACGTTCGTCACCAATAAACTAAGTACCAGCTGGTTGGTATTTTTTATAATTATTAGGTGTGCAAGTTGAAACTCGGCTTTTTTTGTCAAATTCAACTTTGTTAAAAAATACTTCTTACAAGAATTATTAATTAAAATATTCGCCGTTATTGTCTATAGTCCTTTGCCATTTATTGGGTAGTAGATAAATGCCTTCACTATAGAAACTTGGCGGTTTTGAAACAAAATAGTTATCCAGCCATTTTCGGACATCTTCGACATTAATGAATTGGTGCTCCTTTAAATATGACGACATTGATCTAAATAAGGACTAAGTCTGGTGAATATGCCGCATGATGTACAACTTCCCAGCCCAAATTGAAGACGAGTTCCTGGGTTGATTTTGCTGTATGTGGATGTGCATTATCATGCAGCAACATCACCTTTCGCCTTCCTTGTCACGTAAATGGTCTTTTTTCCTCCAGAGCATCATCACTGTTGAATGGCTCACAGAATGTTTACCTAATGTCGAATTAATCAATTCCATAGCTTGAGAAGCATTTTTATTCATTTGAAAACAGAACAGAATGCAATGGCGTAAATGTTGCTTTTCGAAATCGATCTCATAAAATTGTTACACAGGAAATAACTACTTGAAAACGACTGATACAGCTACTGCAATGGCCACGATACACATATCCAAAATGACGGACGAATTGGATGCGATAAAGTATTTTGTTTCATGTAACCAACTTAAAGCCGAGTTTCAACTTGCACACCTAATATTTGATTATATCACTGCTTATATTGTTAGTTGCAAGCCATTATTTCCGTGCAGGGGCGAAGTAAGAATACTAACTTGTGCGGCAGGGCAGGGGTCGGCCTCTCATAAAAGGCGACAAAACAACCCTAGATGGTAAGCCCCTATGCCTGTCTGGATGGCAACCACCCTTGGTCTGTAATCTTATGTATTCTGACATACATGACCTTAGGTTACAAGTTCACCTACGCGTATGATAGTGTGTTGGCGGTGCTCCTGACATACGCCATGGTTGGTCTGGCCGCCCACACCCGCCGCGCAAACTTCAGAAGAGTAGATTACTTATATATATATATATATATATATATATATATATATATATATATATATATATATATATATATATATATATATATATATATATATATATATATATATATATGAATATGTCTGTCCCATTTTTGGTGTCTCTTCTTCGTGTTATCGTATTTTCAAAGAAATATCACTTCAAAACCGTTTAACCTGAAAGTATGCAACGCGTTCCAGGATAGGCCGCGCCGGGCGTGCGGGCCAAAGGGGTCGCGCCATCACCTTCTTCACGCAAGACGACGTTGCCAATCTCAGAAGGTAAATACTTTGAGTATGATTTATTTATTTATTAAGAAATAGAAGGATATCATATTTTTTAATAAACATTATTATTGCATATAATATTAAAATATAAATATTTGTAATATGAATACAAATAAGTCAAAATTAAGTCAATGGTGGTAAAATCTGTTACGTGATAATACGATTACGGACACGGACTCAGACGACAATGGAAGTGGAGACAGAAACAGGAGAATTGTAAGAGAAAGGATACTGCTACACGAGAAAGATTATGCATGTTTTTGTATGTTGGAAATATTTAAGTTGCAGTCCTCAAATTAAAAAATTGCAAAATACCCTCAGTTTTCATTCATAAACATATTTCAGTATCGCGTCAGTAATGAAACAGTCGGGATGTGACGTTCCCGAATACATGCTGAAGCTCAAACAAAACCCCAACAAACGGAAGAAGTTGATGAAGAAAGCTCCTCACCGGGATGATATATCCACCATATTGGGGAAACGGCCAGACAAGTAAGTTCTATTCTCCGGACGCCGATGACCGACGGCGGTCATTGCTCTGTGCGAGCAAAGCGGCATTATATTTACGCGGCAGTGACAGAGACAGATAATAACAGGTCAACGGACGAAATTCTTCCTGCTCGGCGTCCGTAGTATAGTAGTTCAGCATTCTACTTAAGTAAGTTAGTAAATCAAATGATAGAAGTGTGCATCACGACAAAACTATTGGATAGATTTCAATTAAATTTTCTAAGTTTTATGGATTAAACACTCGGCCCTTTATTTTATCTAAAAAAAATTGCGATATATTCATTTTTTTTATAAAGTTATTAAAGTTTTAAGAAACAGCTATTTTGTTTTCTTGCCTCATTAAAATTCTAAAACTTCTTATATTTTTTCCGCTTCCACACGCGGTCAAAACAAAACTACGAATCTGATTCAGTTTAAATTTTGTCAATAGAGTTCTAAGAAAATGTAACATGATAGTAAATTTCTATTGCGACAGTGGCGCCGGACTTATCGGATCACCCTCGTATTTATCTAGCTAGCATACACTTGAATGAGACTGCCTTAAATACTATTACCATGCCTAATAAACGATTCTAATGTTACAGAAGAAAATTAGAAGAAATCAAAGAGACAGAGAAGAATGCAAAAGATGCGAAAGGGATAAAAAGCGGGAAAGACCGGAAACAAAGAAAGGTCCAAAATGGCGACAAAACTGATAGCGGATTTAAGAAAAAGAAAGCTAAGGAAAATAAATTTAAAGGCCATAAAGACAAGAAAACGAAGAGATTAAATAAGAAACCTGGTTAAAAAGCAAATTTTTGAAATATAAATTTATTTTAGATCAATAGTTTAATTTAATCTAGCTTCTTTATACCTTTTTGTCTCAATAAATCAAATAGAAGAATAATTATGAACAAAACATTTATTTTATTGATCTTAAACTAAAAAAAACATAGAAAATATACAGTCTTCATTACATTTTATCTTAAAAATATACAAAAATAGCATTTCATGACTTATTCTATAGCATTTTAATTATTATAACTTAGTAAATAGCGACTGGTTAATACGCAAAATTATACACACCCTGGTAAAAGACGACCAAAGTAATCTTACTGATTATTATAATTACGTATACAGAATAAACATCTCTCTTTTCTATTGTTGAGGAACAGCGACAGGCTGATGGCCCACTTAATAATAGTAACCATCACCTATGGAGTGTTTGGCACTAGGGGCGCCGCGAGCACGCTGCTGTCCCATAGGAGTTCAGGATCTGGGTCACTAATGCCGCAACACAACAAAGGTTATTAAGGCGGCATACTTATAAACCATAGGTGGTTGCCATCCAGACTGGTTAGGAGCCCTACCACGTAGTTAGTGTTGTTTTGTCACCGGCCGCAGGAGGTTAGTATTCTACCACTGCCCCTACACAGAGAAAAGTATATACTAGAAATATGCTTTTCCAAGCACACAGAAATCTGTAAGATTACTTTAGCATTAAAATAAAATATGTATTAAATTCATACATAATAAGCCAGAAATTTAATTTATGGCACTATAAGGCATATCAATTCATATAAAATTTTCCAAAAGCCTCTTCAAATAATACAAAATGTTTTTGGTCCAACCATTTTATAATGTCATGTAGAACATTCAGGAATTCCCAAAAATTAAAATAAAGTTGCCACAGTAGAAAATTGGCAAATATGAACACAAATTGACATCAGTTTTGATACTAAACAAAACTAAAAACGCGACGGGTTAGTCAGACCGCGGCCCCGACGGGCGCCAACCCATTCACGGGCCTCTTCAATTCCTAGAGGGTGACGAGCGCCGGCATCTTTACTACGGCCAGACCCAAACAAATTAATTACCACCACTAACAATTAAGTGCATTTATTTAAAATATCAAATATAGAAATTATATAAATAAAATGTGAAATCCCTGAATGTTATAAATAATGTTGCGATTATAATTAGAGATCGCTCATAATAAGAATTACAGATTCCTCAACTAGTATAGTAACATGACCACGCTATCATATTCCTCCCTTACATATTATTATCAAAAAATATATCCTCATTTTAAATGACGCGTGGATTTAAAACTATTATGCTCGCTCTATTTTACTTGTAATAAATAAAATTCTAGATGTCTAGCTAACAGTCCTGTCATAAAATTAATGGCTTCAAACAATGCCAATTCAGCACTTCGACTATAAAATATAGACAGGCGTTAGTCACAGGTACCATTAACAGTATTATTCTACCGGCACACTATGATGGCCGTTTTGACGTTTGTCCACTCCATGAAGTTTCGTATTAATTAGTAATTACATTTGACGGAGCAAATTGCTGTTCTTTGTTGTCAATAACTGCACGTCGCTATTGACAATAAAGAACAGCAACAAACTCTTTCAAATGTAATTACTAATTAATACGAAACTTTACGAGTGGACAAACGTCAAAACGGCCATCATACCGTGCCAGTATAGTAGTAATCTAATGCAGCAGGCAGCACCTATTTCTTTAAACCGTAACGAACAAAAATTAGTCCAAAGTATTTACATAGTTATCTTTTACTAAGGCTGTTAATGTCTTGTATGATATGAATGACAGCTAGTACTATCACTTAAGTTCGCTCCAAAGTACTCTTATTTTTTTCAAAGTACTTTTATTCAAAGTACTCTTATATTAAACGGAGCCCTAGCGGCGATAAGTTTACTACATATCTTACGTGAAAAATTAAAATTGCAATTAGAAGCAATTAAAGCCGTTGCTAACCGTTTCTTCGTTTATCGGAAACAAGAAGAAAGGGCATATAAAAAAATTACATTCTTCCAAATGATTAAGAGTTCCTCTATAAAGCGTTCCAAGAATGCGTCCGCATTCTACAAATCTCGAAAAGGATAAACTCCAAAATTGTCACATCTAGCAACACTGTTTAACGTACATCTCAATAAATAGCAAATTATAAGGTTTCGCCCGAAACCTTACTCGCATAACCAGTCGCAAGGCAATCTGGGCATTTTGTTGGCTGGCCACGGCAAGTATCCGGTCGTCTTAAACACCCAGTAATCGTACGACACTTTGCTAATTAGTAGTGCCAGCACAAACACTTCGAGGCCTATGATGTAGTAAATATAATCAGTCCAATCTCTGGGAGTGTGGCACACTTTGGACTCTACCAAGTCCACGACAGCGCCCATGTTGTCTTGGCATTCTAGCAGTTTGTTGTCTGGGATATTCTTGAAGTTTTCAAGAAGCCACGGCTGAAATATAATTATATATTTTTTAGTATTTACGCTTGGCGTTTATCATTGAAACTACATTTTAGAGTAAAGGGAATTTCAGGTAAACCCATAAAAATGGAGACCTTAATTGAAGGCTTCCCTATCGACATCAGGGTGTTCACAATCATCTATATTGTAAAAACCAAAGCAAATGGTCCTAATCTGTAAAAATTAAATTTTGGGTACTAGTCGAATGTTTTTATTTGACGATTGTCCGAATTCAAAATGGTGATCACGTTCTTCCCGGCCAGCTAACTATCTTGTCAATATTTTTATAAACAGTAGTACATATATTAACTTGCCTCAAAACAATAATAAAATATATAATATACCTTGAGTATCTTCTCGGTGTTACAGTCGCAGTGAATCATATTGCCACTGATCAAAAACTTATTGACATTTGAAAAACTATTGGTCAAAACGTAAGTATGTATCTGAAAAAGTAACGTAAATACAGTAAAATGGATCTCAACTTACAACCTATCACAGGGCACATTGATTTAAAAAAAGTGCGTGCGTATTTAAAGTACACATGTCAGAAGTGAAACTTCTTTGGCAATTTAATTTAGTGAACTCTAGACGGCCATGAATCGGCGCCATAAAGATTTCTATAATCCAAGTTTAATAAATGGACTGCGCTTCGAACGAAAATGTTTGTTATAATAATATTATAAAGAGGAAAGTTTGTTTGTTGTTTGTTTGTTTGCATTGAATAGGCTCCGAAACTACTGAACCGATTTGAAAAATTATTTCACTAGTGGGAAGCTACATTATCCCCGGGTGAGATAGGCTATATTTAGAAAAAAATTAGGGATCCTTATAAAACTCCAATAATGTAACCTAAGGTACAAAAAATTACCTAAAATATTCCTTACATCGCGTACGCTGCGAAAACTATTGATGATAGAATAAAATAATGTACTACAACTTTACAGGACACATCATTATTTACATAAAAAATGTCGCGACGGCATAATATGTCTAACTATTATTAGTTATGCCACAATAAGTATTCTTTTATTTTAAAAATTTAGTTGAAATGCTACCGCTAGAAAAGGCTCTTTATTTGTATCTTAGGCTATAAGCCTGGAATACACATGCTACGTAGTAGCACATAAGCATCCTAGTTTCGAGCAGATGCTACTTAATAGCATACAATTAGCACGTGTATACGAAAAGAGCATGCTTGTCAACAAGCACGCTACTAAATCGCACGCCGGACTATTTTTCGTGTTAGTTAGCACGCGGTGTGAGGCGCGGGGGAGAAAGGCGCGGCTCCTAAGCAAGTTTGAACGTGTATTCTATGCGAGCATGCTACTTGATTTGTTTGGGTCTTGGGTAGGTACGCGGTACGCGTATTCCGATAGCTCGATGGGACGATGATAAATAAAGATTATTATTATTATTATAAAACTTTAAATTTTATATTTCATTACCGAAATTATGAGTGTTTATGGAATGTACGCTCATCACAATACAAAAATAAAATTTCGAGAGAAAATGCGTATTAAAGTTATATTTATATTATATAAACTTTAATACGTAGTATAGTTTATATTTATGAAAGTAATAATATAACCGAATTTAATTAATTCCGCCAAGAAACGTCTATTTTGAATGCTGAATATGATGAGCATTGAGCATGTGTATTTCTCACGTGTTAGAAAGAAGCATGCTAGCAATAAGTATGCTTCTGAGGTATGTGCTCTCATGAGCAAATGTACACACATGGAGAGCATGCTATAAATGAGCATGCTACCTAGTAGCAAACAAGCATGCTTTTCTAGTAGCATGTGTATTCCAGGCCTATCAAAATAAATTTCATATTCAAGACTTATTAGTATTCAATTTTACAACATAGTGCAAAAGCGCGGTGAGATACTTACAGTCTTCAGTTTATTATGTTTTAATGAAAAAAAGGCGAAGTTGTCGATGAACTTGGTGCCTTCCAACTCCAGTATATTCGGGATGTCGTTGTTATCGGCTATCAAGTGGCGCAGACTGTCGTACGAGTCCTCGCCCATTGGCGCGAGGGACGTTATCTGCAACAATTCACGATGTATGTAATATTTTATAGCATTTATGGTATTACATTGTGTATACTACACTAAGGTTTCCTGGAAGACGTCCGCTTTTAGCAATAAGGCTGCCATTTGTACAATTCTTACTATTTGTTTTTTTTTTGTGTATTGTACAATAAATAATATTCATTCATCTATAGGTAACTAAATTTTGCCCTAAATGTAGCCAAGCATTTTATCTGTGCAGGGGCGGAGAAAGAATACTAACCTCTGCGGCCGGGGTCGGCCTGTCGTAAAAGGCGACAAAACAACCCAACTACGTGGTACGGCCTCAAGCCCGTCTGGATGGCGACCACCTTTGGTCTTAAGTATGCCGCCATAATAACCTTGTGTTATGTTCCGGCATTAGTGACCCAAGTTCCTGTACCCTTATGGGACAGCAGCGTGTTCGCGATGCCACTGGCGTTGCAAACACCCATAGGCGAGGGTAACTGCTAAATTCTAAGCGGGCCGTCAGCCTGTCTGCTATCCTACAGCAATAAAAAAAAAGGCGACGATAACTGCTAACTTCTAAGCGGGCCGTCAGCCTGTCTGGTATCCTACAGCAATAAAAAAAATTACAAAAATGGATAAAATTTGAAATGAATATATCAGGGGATTGGGAAGCTGAAAAGTAGTAAGCTAACATGGTCTGGCCATATAATGCGAAGACAAGAACGCCATATAACAAGGAAAGTGCTACAAATTAGATTGCATGGATACAAAAGAAAGAGTAGAACAAAGAAAAGATGGATCTATAGTGTAAAATATGATATGGCAAAAAAGACGTGAATGTTGAGATGACTGATAGAGGAGAATGGAAGGAAAGAACATGTTGTGCCGACCTCACTTAGTTTGGCATAAGGGAAGAAAATGCATTGATGTTTAGTTAAATGTACTCACATTGTTATTAGAGACGTTTAACTTGACCGTGTGGGGTGGTAGGTTAGTGGGCATTTGAGTGAGATGTCGCCCCGAGCAGTCCACCGCCACCAGCCTCACCACTTCTTCGTTCATGAGCTCCAGCCGTTCCGGCGCGCAAGTGCAGTTTATGTTTTCAGGCTTAATTTTACGACAACTGCCGCCTACCTGTGTATTACATCCATACAATTCAGCTTAAAGGAGAAAAATTATTCACTATTTACGGCCGGTCGTTAGGATCCTGTCTAGATGACGACAATTTCCGGTCTAAAAGTATGCCGCAATAACCTTGTGTTGTGTTAGTGACCCAGGTTCACCTAGGCGAACAGCAGCGTGTTCGAGGTGCTCCTGGCGTCGCAAGCATCCATGGGCGACGGTAACTGCTCACTAAGTGGGTCAGCCTGTGTGCTGTACCACATCAATAATAAGAATATATTAATGCAGGTTAACCCTGGCGTGCAAGTATATTTTAAATTCATGGTCGAAAACGATATGCGGCGTCAAATTTAATTTGGTTTTGTGCTCAAAAACATTTGATAATAAATACGAAATCGTTAAAATAAGGCTAATATCCCAATAATTTATTCTGTTACTTCTTTATGACCTGCGCAAGCTGCGGAGCTGGATGGGAAATCGATTAGTGGCGCAAACTTAAGGTAGCGAATGGCCAATAGTAGGTGGCGCATGATACATGACGATTATATATTTTTTATATTGCAATAAAACATTTTTTAATTATTTAATGTTATTTGATTACCTCTTCTTGGACTTTGAGGTATCCGATCTGAACTATTTGGACTTCTTTGAACCATTTGAAATTCAAGTCTAGAGCGCAGAAGGTTTGATTATAATTCAAGAAATTCACCAAATGTACATTGTTATTATTGTTCATCTCCATTGCTTTAAAAAAGTTCTTGCAGGGCAAGTAGTTGTTGCCTGAAACAAAAATGTTTCTTCATAAGTATTGTTTGGGTTACGCCTAGATAAATCCCCCACATACACCTCCACGGCGTCGTCCCCTGCACGCCCGGCCACTGCATCACCGTAGCATTTGGCTACCGACCCCTAGAGATTTAACAGTATGCTCTTCGGACCTGGGAGATGGGCAACTGAAGTCGCGACATCACCAAGCCACAGATAGGCCAACGTATAGCATCGGTGAAATGACGTCATCAAGGACGTATGCTCCCGCAGCTCGATCCACGTCACCATGGTGTCCTTGCCCCTTAAGTTTACGCCGGGACAAAGAGTTAACCACCTCAACAACAGACTGTGAGATTCTTCTCTGATCTGGATGATGCCTAGGGAAAAGGGACCGTATTTTTTCAGACAGGTTTTCTTATAATATTGCTTACACAAATATTTTGTTCGAGCTGCCCTTCGAGTATGTAGGTATTGTTGGATGTATTCAAGCCAACTTACCAGTATAATATCTCAAATAAGGTTACCGATCGGGGCTGGATAAGAAAAGCATAGAACTATGACAATAACTGAATAAGTCCTTTTTAGCGTGTTGAAGCATTTGGATTCAACATAATGAGCTATATTATATTTTATGTGTCATTAATGCACTTTTGTATAAAACTCAAGTTTTTGACAAATAAATGTATTTATCTCTCTATCTATCCCTTACCAGACAAGTCGACGTATATCTGGCGATTACTCTGAACGAGGCTGAGGGGGAACTCTGTGAGGTTGTTGGCAGAGGCTGCCAGCACGGTCAAGTTGAAGAGGTACGCGAAGGGCCGCTCCTTCGAGGGCTGCAGCTTGGCGCTGGTCAGGTTGTTGTTCGAGATGTTCAGGCAGGCAATCGTCGAGTACTTCGGAAACTGACCTATCGAGTTTACATTGTAATACAAAAACAGCTTAGCTTAGAAAAATATAAATTTTTGGACGTGTGTTTAGTTTTATTCATTGTTAATTTGTTTTTAGCAGTCGTTTAAATGTGTAATTTGGACTTCGGTGGAAATCCACCTTCACCCAGATTACCTTCTGAGGCGTGTCTCTGCCAACTTGCTCCAACTTCCGGTACCTCGGATCATTAATCCAGTATGACGTTGAGATGGACCGAGATGTGAAAAACAGAGTGAATGCAGGATGGATGAAATGGCGACAGGTCTCAGGAATAATTTGCGATCGACAAGTGCCGTTTAGACTTAAGGCTTTTATCCGTGCAGAGGCGGAGAAAGAATACTAACACCTCTGCGACCGGGGTCGGCTACGTGGTAGGACCCTAAGCCCGTCTAGATGGAGACCACCTTTGGTCTTAAGTATGCCGCCATAATTACCTTGTGTTGTGTTCCGGTATTAGTGAGCCAAGTTCCTGTACCCTTATACGATAACACTATGCCACTGGCGTTGTAAACATCCACAGGCGACGGTAACTGCTAAATTCTAAGCGGGCCGTCAGCCTGTCTGCTGTCCTACAGCAATAAAAAAAGGTTAAATTTATTAGTCCGTAATAAGGCCCATCGTATTGTATGGATAATGAATGCTGGGCCACAAAGGGCCCTCCACTAAGGGCAGGAAGAAGACGTTTAACTGTGTGATTTGATGTATAAAAATAAAAACCTCTAAAGATTAAAAACAAACAACAAAAACCACATTAACTATGATTACTAGTTAGCACACAATTAAGAAACTTACGAAGTTTCATTTCTTTTTTAAATTCATTCACTTCATGGCAGCATTAGAAAAAAGAAAAAAAATTATTACTTATATTACACAATACAATTGAAAGAAAGGTTAACATAAAAAAATACAATCTCTAATTGTCTGAAAATTGTCTTCTTACAAATGTTTCATCCCTGCTGCATCAGAAACTGGCCCCGAGGCCCGCTTTGAAGTCCTGTACAGATTTATAAAGCTACCATTTCCTGACAAAGAATCACAATAGATGGAATAGATATAATTCCTTCCGGCTTCCAGGATACAGATTTTTTTTACAGTTTTTGTTTTATAGCATAATACTGAATTTTATTTAATGACCCCTTATATTGTTTGATAGTGCCATTTTGTGATCACAGATTTATGAAATCTTAATAAATTATTATTTTTGGTCTAAACAGGCGACTGCCGTCAAAATAAACCGCCTGCAAGGAGATCACCTATTTTAATAAAAGAAAGAAAAAAAAGACAGAAAAATTTATTTCCAGGAACAGTACATATAAATCAAGGTATAAAAACATATTATGTTACAGTTTGATCCTGCATATATATGTATGTATAAATCACCAACGAGGTTGACACTCAGCATGATGCTGTATTGAAATCTGATCCAACACAGCGCTGATTTTCAGTGTCCACCCCACTCAATTTACAATACAGAAAATATGACCATAACAAAAATAACTAAAGAAACTTAAGAAAATAGATAAATCCCTACTAAGTATTCGAGAACATCATTCTTATTATACCTAGTCAGGTCATAAATTCTGTCACATGTTTAATGTAAAATAATTGTAACAAGTTTATTCATTATGTAACCATTCATATACCAAAATGAACTTAACAAAACATAGATTCTTATGACATTAAAGTTTATTCAAAATGACCTCCGTGATTTTGAATACAGGCCTTCAATCTGCGCGGCCAGTCGTCTATCGTAGCACGAACGAGGTCCATGTCAATATCGGCGGCTGCCTTAATCAAGGATGTCTTGAGTGACTCCAAATTGGGATGAGGCTTTGAGCACGCCTTTTTCTCCAAGTGTTGCCATATCTTGTAATCTAACGGATTCAAATCTGGACTGGAGGAGGGCCAGTCTTCGTGCCGGATGAAGTCGATTTCACGCGCCGCCAGCCAGTCTTGTGTGCTCTTCGCTCTATGAGCTGGCGCCGAATCTTGTTGGAATACCCAGTGCCTGTTATTGAACATGGTATGAGAAACAAGTTCCACAAGGTTCGTCAGGACTGTATTTTGATACACAACAGCATTCGTTTTTACACCTTTCTCACAAAAATGTACCTCTGTTAAGCCCCAATAAGAAACTCCCAACCATACCATGAGCGAGGATGGAAAATGACCTCGTTGGACACGCGGAATACGGTTGCTCGCTTCTTCACTACTATGTGCGTACACCTTATCATTTTGTTTGTTGTAGCTCTCTTCTACGGTAAACATTTTTTCATCCGAAAAAAGAATTTCCCGATATTTTTTTCCCGCGTACCGCTTCAACAAAGCGCGGCATCTCTTCAGTCTCAGGTCCATTAGACGAGCATTCAAACGATGTCCTGTTTTTCTTCGATATGCCCGAAGCCCTAAGTCTTCATTTAACACCCTTTTCACCGTGGTTCTGCTTAACCCCATCTGAAGGGCCAACAGTTTCTGCTTACGTTTGGGATTTCTTTGAATTCGTGCCTTCACAGCTTTTATCACTGCTGGAGTCCTAACAGACCGAGGGCGACCACTTCTTGGCCTGTCATCTACACTAGAGTCTTCATTGTATCGTTTGATGGTACGATAAACGAATCTTTTGGTTATATTCAAATTTTTCAGTATGTTAAAATTTGAATTGGCGCGTAACTGTAACGATGCAACGCAATAACTGCAACACGGTCTTCTTTAAGCGTCCACTCCATATTTAAAAATGAGTGAAATTCTAAAAGTTATACATTTTTATTTTCATGAACAATTCGAAATTCCAATTCAATAAACTTTTTTGTGGCCAGCATACTAAAAGAAAAGTTTTTACTGTGTGACAATACTTATGACCTGACTAGGTATATACATATGTATCTTTATCAAATGCTGATTGCATAAGCCACTATATAGTATATCTACCTACATACTCACTATATTACAAATTATTTTATTCTAGCTGTCCTGGCAAACGCTGTTCTGCCATATAAATTAAAAAAATAAAAAGTAACCAAATATGTTACTTTTTATAAATTCATCAAAATTGCCTCAGCTGTTTAAGCGTGAAAGCGTAACAAACAAACAAACTCACTTTCACTCTTATTATATTAGTATTATAAATAGAGAACATACAAATACTAGAAAGTGGGTTATTGTATTCTACAAAGCTGAATACATCTTTCTTATATTTTGCTTAATTAATGTATTTAAATAATAATTTAAATACATTAATTTATAAGAATATGTTTAGAATATTTTAAGTTCAAATAACATTTGTAGAAGTACAATTTAATTATTTTTTTCTGATTTAAATAAGTGCTAATCAACAAATTTAAACTTAACTGAATAAAAATATTTTTGTTACGAAATTAGTATGTAAGTAAACTAAAATATGAAGTCCTATTTTATAATTAGAGGATGGCCCAATATTTTCTGCAATGTAACTTTCGTTTCTTATTCGATCCACTTCTTTTCCTGAGCATTCGAGCATATGCCCGCTCACGTTTAGTCCAAACAAATTTCCACTCATTTAGGCTTCCAGCTTCATGGGCTAGGTCAGTGGTCGGCAGCTTTGTCATCCAAAAGAGCCAAATATACATAATACAGAATTAAATAAAGAGCCATTTTTTTTAACAAATGCTTTGCTTTAATAGGAGACATTAATACGGCTTTTTTATATCTGAAGTTCAACAGACAAGCAAACGACCCATCCGATAGCTGATGGTCACCGTCGCCTATGGTCGTTTGCAACATGAGAGGCATTGACAACGCGCTGCCGGCCTCTAAGAAATTCTATTAGGCCCTTTTTGAAAAACCTCTTATCGTACTGCGATGGGAAAACCTTAGCCAGAAGTTCATTCCAAATCCGAAGAGTACGCAACATGAACGTTTTTGAAAATCGTCTCGTACAAAGGAGAAGAAGCTCCAGAAAATGGGGATGAACGCCCAGCCAATGACGAAGAGTGCGGTGGTAGAAAGGCGACGAAAGCACCATTCTAAACACTTCCTCATAATACTACGGTAAAATACGCAAAGAGACGCAAAGTCTCTCCGAAGTCCAAGCGTGTCTAGATACTAAGTAATATTCAGTGTCTGGACTAAACATTTCACGGAGGAAAGAGCCGCTTGCGGTTCGCGAGCCGCGGGTTGCCGACCATTGGGCTAGTTAGGCAAAACAACATCCTATTTTGTTCAGTGAGACGTTTGTTAACATAAAAGCGCTAAGACGTGACAAAAAGCCGAGGTCTGCTATGCGTAGATGGCGCCGGATACGGGCATGCTTGAATATCTCTTGTTGTAAATCGCCACGCGCTAAGCGGACTACCAAGTTCCGCGGTTTCGGTTCCGTTAGATGTTCAGAGCATTCAGTCACTGCGGTGGCCACCAAATCTTTCTATACTCAAAATATACCGGGCTTCTACATCAACTCCTAATTTGGATGCAATCGAAATCATCACTTGGGTAAAGTTTTCGTCTTGCCCTTCAGGAATATTCCTTACCTCCAAATCATTTAACAAAAGTTCCTGATTTAGATTATGTAAGTCCGCCTTAAGCTGATCCATAGTTTGACTAAATACGGAAGCAGATGCTTCATTGTTCATCAAGCTTTTTCCTCCAAGACTTCCATACAGACTTCAAGACTTTCGGCATGTTCTTTATTCTTATAAGGTACTCTCTGCACTCTTGTGTAGCTGGACTTTCAATCTGTGATTTCCTTTCGAAAATCCATGGAGTCGTGGCGCATAGCCCATGTCTCTTCAAAGACGTCCCATTTAGTATATTCCTTGGTGCTAATAGTGATACACTGAGTTACGATGTCTTTGCTATCTTTATTATTTTGACACATGTGACATAACTAAGATGATGGTATTTTCTTCTTCGTCGGGAGACCAGCACTCGATTTGTGATAATAAAATCCACATTCAGAATATCTGGCTCCCTCTGTCTGTGATAGGGATTTATTACAGCTTTCATTTATCCATGGGCATCATTATGAATACTCGTAATTAATTATTTTTAGTTTGTATCTACACAAAATAGCATAATACTGTAATCGTTATTAAATTCAATGAAGGCGGCAAGACATTTATACCAACGGATTTTAGAAATTTCAGGTTTATGTTGTTAAAAGCTCACTATAGCATTAAATAATGTTAACTGGCGGTTCACACTATTACACCGGCCATTTTTATAATTAAATATTACTAACAAACTGATATATTACTTAGCAAAACAATAAAAATACAGAGCACTTGTTGTGGGTCTGTGTGTGCTACCAACTACCATATCAATTATTAGTTCCAATGATAAGTGCCCTGTAAACGACCAAATTTGCTTGACAAATTTGCTGGTCAAACTTCACGTTTACATCAAACATTAGCTTAAACGTTCAAACCAAAGATCAAACAAATTAGCTTACTTGCTCGAACACTCGATACAGATGACGCATTTTTGGCGTTGACCTCCATGTTGCCAACACAACGACTGAGATCTTATTTGACAAACATCTCACGTTCACGTTCAAACTTGTTTGTCAAACATGACAACAATCAAAATTTCCATCAAACACGACAAACACGTAGACTGTTTGACAAACACGTCAAACACAGTTGCACACTATCAAATAATTTGACAAACACGTAAATTTGTCAAGCAAATTTGATCGTTTACAGGGCGCTTTACAATATCTATTCTTAAACATGTATATGCAAGTTTTTTCGTCAGAACTCATTACTTTCTACAAACTTAGATACAAAACTGGGCTGATACGGCTGGGCATTGTGACTAGGCTCTCTACCATCTGCTTGCGTAGGGTCCTAGAATACTTCGGCCACATCGCCAGAAGGGATGAGGACAACCTGGAGAGACTGATGGTAACAGGGAAGGTGGAGGGAAGAAGACCAAGAGGAAGGAGCCCCATGCGATGGACCGATCAGATTCGCACTGCCCTGGAAACTACTGTCCACGACGCTTTACACTCTGCTTCCGATAGGGGCAGATGGCGGCAAATAATACGCACCAAAGTACTCCGTCGAGATGATCACGACCCTCAGCACTGAGGAAACCGACGCGAGGAGGAGGAGATACAAAACTACCACATAGCAGTAATAGATAATAACTACTATTTCATAATTTGATATTTCAGTAATGATATTTAAAGGAGTTATAAACTTCTAAAGAAACTCACCGACAATTTTGCCAATGTTCCCATCAGTGAAGGCCATGGAAGCCAGTCTCCTGAACATAGAATGTGATACATCCAGCTCGTCGATGCTCGCGTTTATTACGTGCAAGTATGTCTTGTTTTGGAGAACTGGAAAAATAAGTATCGTTATATTAAACACTTTACTAGTAAATATTTGTACAATCATTTACTAGAAATAATAAGTTATCAAATTACTGGCGAAATAATTCTTCTAATAAGAAATCTCCAAAATGATAATTATAAAACTCTTAAAATGAAAAATTAAGAATATAAAAGTATGTAGATTATGCCTTATTTACAGTTGCTTACTATGCTAAAATTTCTAATTTATTTTAAAAATATTAAAATTAATATTAAAATTCAATTTAAATTTGGCTTTGAGGCACCCATATGACCTTCTTCTTAGACGTCGTTAATGTAGACAAATCTCAAAAAAACAGGCACGGAAAGGCAGCATTTGGGTTTTTTTTTGGCATCTTCATTCATTAAACCACATTTATTCCATCCTATTATATATTCTTGTACCTTTCGGCTTTTTAAACAAGCACCATAGCCGGAATAGACGCAAACAGGCGTATAGCACTTTTACTCTGTGCCAATTTACAAAATGATTCGTATGTGTAATTATTTGTACTCATTGGCAACTGTAGATATGTCAATCATCAGCCTCACATGCAGATAATTAAACCTTTGTTTACAATAGGAGCGCGCGAACGCATGATTTACCGCTATTTTTATGGGCTTGGCATGCCAGTTACCACGGTACATAACTACATAAAACACAATTACTAATATGCTCTCGACGCAGGAGCGGAGTAAGAATACTACTAAACCCTGCGGCCGGGGTCGGCCTGTCGTAAAAAACGGCAAAACAACCCAACTACGTAGTAGGGCTACAAGCCCGTCTGGATGGCGACCATCCTTGGTCTACAAGTATGCCAACATAATAACCTTGTGTTGTGTTCCGGCATTAGTGACCCAGGTTCCTGAAGCCTAATGGGACAGCAGCTCCTAGCATCTCCAACATCCATAGACGACGATAACTTACTTAAGCTTACTTTCAAGTGCAATAAAAATGTATTTAAATATTTGTGTTTACATTTATGTAATAGTGTCTTGAAATAATAAGCTATTCTGATAAATTATTTAGAAATTCATAGCGCTTTAGCTTGTTTCATCTATAAATCGTATATGCAGTTAAAGATAAGGTGTTTAAATAAAGTTATTTTCAAGTGCCAAAAAATTTAAACAACTTAGCGATCAAGAAACATCGAAAACTTTAGTTTTTGTATCATAAATTAAACGCACAGGCTAGCTTCAATAAAGTGCAAATTATGCCAATTACAATCCCGCCAAAATAGATCCAGCCATTTCAAAGATTAGCCAGAATAAAAAAAAATTGTAAAGAAATTTATACCAATATATTTATGTGTGTGCAGTAAATAAAAGTTAATGCGTCATACTGATATTAATCTTTCATTTGTCTTTAATGGAAAAGCATTTATTTCGTTTCAAATTAAAGGCACACGTTTAGGTCATCTTTTGAACAGCAAACTTGATGGCGGAGTCTTTTTTCAGTTTCGAAATCTCACTTTGTCTGAGAAACCAACCATCTAGTAAATTTTTATACTAATATTATAAATGTGAAAGTAACTCTGTCTGTTACGTTTTCACGCCTAAACCGCTGAACCAATTTTGATAAATTTATATAGATTGGCTACTTTTCGCGAAAATGTGTTTTTTGGCACAATAACATTTTCCGGGTCAGCTAGTACAATATAAACAGTAAATAATATGAGACGAAATATTTTACTTCAATTTGTAATGGAACAGGAACAAAAGTAATAATTTTTATTTATTAAATTACTTTTACTGAACCAAAAATTATAAGGGTGAAACTTAAATACTACAACCTTATATAAAATGACTAAAAGTAGATAAAATAATTGATTCCACTTGTTCCAGAACTTGATCTAACTGTATCTCTGGGGCAAGTTTCCTCTCCCTATTTTAATTAACTAATTCTGCAAAAATGAATATCCATACTAATATTATAAATGCGAAAGTAACTCTGTCTGTCTGTCTGTCTGTCTGTTCCTCTTTCACGCCTAAACGGCTGAACGGATTTTGATGAAATTTGGTATGGTGATAGATGATAACCTAGAAATGGTCATAGGCTATAAATAATCACGCCATCGTTCTTAGGGGGTAGGCAGTAGGCAGATAACTAAATTGAGTTAGTGATTTTTTGTGCGTATCCGGTATCTATGAGAATCGGCCAACATCTATTTTTCATCCCCCTAAATGTTAGGGGTGACCCACCCCCAAAAATTTTTTTTTAATTTTTTGACATTTTATTATTTATATGGCAGAACAACGTTTGCCGGGTCAGCTAGTTTTATATAAAACAGTAAACCCATAAATTGCTAAACTACAATAGGAAATTAAAGAGGTCATAGGTTATCGCACGCAGAGTACGCGGCGCACGCGCAATAATACGTTTGATTGCATAATTCGATATTCGATACACGGCCGTGGGCTGGTTATGGCGCGTGGCCATTATGACAATCATTTTAGCATGATTTATCTATTTAATGAACGCATTACTAATAGAACAGTTTAGTCTTTAAAGTTCCAGCTATAATAGAACCGAATGGAAAAGGACAGGTCCTGTGACAAGAAGTACAGGCTCTAAGGCCATGGGGTCCACAGAGGGGCAGAGGCTCGTCTTTATCTGGACCTATTAACAGGTTTGATAAAGGTCTTACTAACACTAAAATAAACGACATCACGTTTATTTTAAAACATATAAGCTTTGATTATTTAAATTTTATAGTTGTAACTTTATACACGTTTAAAGTATTTTACATGTTAGTTTAATATTAAATTATCAGTTTTAATATTCTTTCTTAGACTATAAGCAATTGCCTCAACAATGCGAAGGTTGGATTCTTTTGATCCTTATTTAAAGTCGATATTGATGTTCTATACTAAAATATTGTTCGTGGCTTAAATTATTAATACATATTAAACTTTATCTGTGCAGGGGTGGAGTAAAATACTGATCCCAGCACCCGGGGGCACCTGTCATAAAAAGGGACAAAACAACCCTAGCCAGGTTTTTTAGCATTTTAACGATGTCTCTGGCGTCGCAAACATCAATAGGCGACAGTAAATATTAAGTGGAATGGACTTTATCTCAGCAATAATAATAATAGATTATTAGACATCAACAATCAGATGTAACTCCTTTTTCCCATTTCCCAAAATTGTTAATATCACAAACTGAAACTTAACTGAATCATTGCTTTTGATGCCTTAGGTTTTTTTGGGTTTTTCCCCATATGTACCCAGCTGAAGATTCCATGGAATGGTTTCTAAGTAATTAATCTATTCTTATAAAATATAAGCGGACATAAAGCGGATTCTTTAAAATTAAATTTTATTTACATATGGCCTTAGTTATTGTTTAACTTCAAATGAAAGTAAAAGTTCTACTCCGTAAAATCTGAAAAAAAAAACGCTCACTAATATTTGGCAGGACCTCCTTCAAATATGCGCTGTCCATGTTGCAGCAGAACACGGACATGTTGTTGGGACCGAGGGTCGTGCAGACCCCCTTTTGAGGGCACATGGAACGCGGCATGTGAAAGCACTTGCCCTCCTTCAGGTGCAGGTCGATTGGCTCTGGACGGGCTGTCGATGCCGGTATTTGCTGTAACCGTAAAAACAACATTTCATTAAAAAGCACGTCATATGTATATATATGATCATGTATACTTAACTATATAAATAAAATGATAGAGAGGTCTGTAGTAGTGCGCGCATCACGGCAAAACTACTGGATGGATTTCAATTAAATTTTCTTAGTATTATTTCCTAGACACTTGGCCCTAAACAAAAAAAAATATTGCGATATCTTCATTTAATATGAAGTTATTAAAGTTTTAAGAAACAAAGATTTTTATAAGCACTACTACGTGTTCAGTGAGGTGTGTTTTCTTGCCGCGGAGAAATGGGGTAAACGGTGTAGCACGCATGCGTACGAAGTCGCGGGTATCAGCTAGTGTTAAGTAAAAGTTGACACTGTAAAAATAGAAAATGAAGATATCGCAATATTTTTTTTTATAAAGTGTCTAAGAAATAAAAACTTAGAAAATTTATTCGAAATCTATCCAGTAGTGTTGTTTGATGCGCGCACATCTGAAAACTTCTATCATTTTATTTATACAGATGTAATTAGTAAATGTCTGTAAATTTTATGAATTCCTATGTATATCAAGTTTCAATTAGTGCAGAAATTGTCTTTTCTAATGAATAGATGCGACGAATTGAGGCAAAAATGACATAATCGTCATTTTTAGTTTATTTACAATTTATAACCAGCGCAGTGGCGCTTAATGAAATAAAGAGACCTAAGTACATAGAAAAAGTGTGACTTAGTTTTTGCAGAACGTCTGCTGTCGTCTTTCCAATCCCAAAAGGGAAAACCGAAGTATCCTTCCTTTGATGCCCGGAATTGTGGCGTCTATTAAGATGCCATGGGAATGAAATAAGGTGATCATATTCTTCTCGTCTATCACGAAGCGATATACTCTGCGTGTCATTTATAATGTAACTAAAGCTCATTACTGGAGCGGTTACAAGGTAATGTAGCGTATATTAAGTGTAAATAAACGAATTTTATGTAAGTAAGCTTCAGCGACCACTTTAAAATTATAATATAAAACTTACTTCTCTAGGCGCCATCTGCTCTGACTCGTCAACTCTCATCTCAATGATAGGAATGTGAGTAGCGAGATATAACACCAGGCACCACAATACTACCTGCAAACAAATAAAGTACCGTCAGCATATTTGTTGATTAACATAAATTGACAGATCTCTAGCCGGCTGTGTAAAAAGGAAGGAAGTTTCCCATTGCCCATTTTCCCCTTGCCAACTTATTACTTACTTTTCTATCCTTTCCCGATATATTTATCCTACGTTTCATAAAATATTTCTTCCTGACTTACACCTTAACCTTTCTTAAGCCCTTTTCCAAGTTCAAGAGCACCTGTAGTTCTCCAGACGTTGTGAAAAGCGAAAGTATAAACATCAGGAATGCTTACACTGAGGTGGGAAATCCCACTGTTACTGACTAAAAAGTAATTTTAACGATATTGCAGACTGGGATTTAAATAATGTGTTTATAAATAGTCCACAGATAAAAACATGAAACAGGTGGCACCCGATTTAATCTATGCGGTGGTCTGGTAAATATTTACTCTCCAACGAATAAAACAGTTTTTTTTTCGGTCCTATCATTAAATAATCCAAAATGTATGGTTGGACTAAACAATTAAGTAGTTAAAGGGCAGGTTGAAAATGTTTATTCTGATATGGATATACTATTGTAATTCTAGTACATACTAGTTTAATCTAATGTATTTCTTGAGATCTTTAGAAATAAATAAAAACATGTTAATTATAAGTAACGAATAATAGACCTAAATTAGCTCCATCTCGGTGACTATATGGCTGTAAACAACTAGTGTCTTCCGATGGTGCCACAGAGTGATGTCACCTTTAGGAAAAATAAAGTATTTCTCCCTCGTTAGTTTTTAGTTGCAAAATTTTCTAATTACTTGGCGAATTACCATGCGAATTGCCATGTTTGGACACATCTCTGCTATTTCAATATATATAATACATATATATTAATCTATCATCAATAGATTATTGGCTCATGCAAATCGTGGACATCGCTCGGTAATAAAACAAATTATAGATTACCTTGAGTCGTGTAATGCCAATGCATTTATTTATAATTAACTACGTGTTCGCCAATGCATTTGTATAAACAAAACTATTTTTGATACCATTAAAATTAAAACTAACTCTATTAAAATATAAATATAAAAAAATATCTTAAATACTAATCTCTATAAATAATGCGTAACTAAGATTTTTTTATAGCGAGAGTTCAGCAGACAGGCAAACGGCCCAACCTGGCAGGTGGTCACCGTCGCCTATGGACGTCTGCAACACCAGAGGCTTTACCAACGCGCTGCCGGCCTCGAAGAAATTATATAACGCCTTTTTTGAAGAACCCCATATCGTACCGCGCTGAGAAAATCTCAGCCGGAAGCTCATTCCAGATCCTGAGAGTACGCAACATGAACGTTCTTGAGAACTGTTTCGTACAAGAAGGAAGAGGCTCCAAGTAATGGGGATGAACATCCAGCCGATGGCGGGCAGTGCGGTGGTAGAAAGACAGACGATTTCATAACTTTGAGAATACATGTTGACCGAATCTTAATTGGGTTGCATTAACCACATTGCAACTCTTAAACACCAATCTAGAGATCCCGGTTCGAGGCAGTATTTTTTCCGTAAAGTGTTTACTATTGCATAATTGCCTTATAAAAAACGGCAAAGGAAAATATCATAAGAAAACTTGCATACCAAGATCAACGTTATGTGTAACCCGCCTTGCACAACAGTGGGGATACCGTCCTCCTCCTAGTTCGCATCCCACTGCTGGGCATCAGTGAGGCTCTTTGAGCTGTTATTATAACCACTTTAATCATTACAACACTTGTAAGAGCTTACTGGCTATAGGTAAAATATTTTTTACAAATGTTATAAAACAAGTAGTAGCGATCCCGCTATCCTCCGAAAAAATTCAATATACTATTGAATTTGAACGAAAAACCAAAAGATCTGCTTTCAAATATACCTAAGCCATGCGTTTTGCCATCTTTATTGTTAATCAAAGTAAAAGATAAATAAATAAAAATACTGTAGGTAAACGTGTTTTATTACGAACATATATTGCGATAATGTATTATCAATGATGAGCTAAAAATATGTTATAATCAGCCAAACTTAATGCCCCTTCCTATACTTCCAATGTCAAAAACGGTAATCCCCAAACGATACTACCAAATACACCATAAGCCAATGATAAGATAAATTTAGAGTAGCTTTAGGTATATAAAAACTAACAATGATTACACTCACATGCAAAGATAAAATGTTATTTTATTGCCTGGTCGAAGTGAATCTTATAATATAAGGCGTATAATTCCGCCCTCGGAGAATCAAAATATTTATGTTTTAGTTATGCATTAAATCACTAAAACGAGGCACTAAATCCAAATTATAAAAAGTATCTGAAACCTAACAGATCCCTGTTTCCATGAATCAGTAAAGATACGAGTAATAAAAGCGTGGTGAAAAAAGGTAAAGTAAAATTAACTTCATATTTTTATCTCTACAAGGGAGTCTACTTCCTTAGTGTATAAAGTTGAACTAAAGAACCTTAAAATAAGGTTCTTATTTGAATCTCTTATTATTTATTTACTCTTTCACATGTCGTCTTTCCTGTAAGATTAAAAATTTAGCCACATCTATTTTCTATTACTTGCGGTTCTCAAGAAAAGAAAGTAGGATACCAACCTAAATAGGTACGCATACATGTAATCCATGGACTCTAAAGCACTCCTCTGGCACCATATTTTTAGGTTTTGGATGCAATCGAGGTCAACGGTTGCTTGATTGATTGATTAATCATGCTTCCAAGACAGACTTTTAACGGGAATTGCCTCAAACACTCTTAAAAAGACCACCAGAAATCCCCTCATAAACCTCTCTAAACCTGTCCGGGAGTAGTTTACTTAACGCATATTTCTACACGAAGAAAGTACGTACAAAATACTACTGGCCCCTTGACTAAATTTCGACCAAGACACATTTAAAGACTACTTGACCGTGTTACCTTAAGTCATGCGGGATAGGCAGACGGACAGCAGGATGTCAATTATCTAATATGAAACTTCCTTTAATCATTACCAAGGCCCGGACAGCGTGTTGTACAATAAACAGTAACGACTTACGAACGAACATTGAAAAAACCTTTATTAGTAATCTAAACTTTGAGCATTAGTGATCTGCAGCGACATGTATTTCTTATTAAAAAATAAAAAAAGCGGCTAGAAATTGTCACTAAAATAATGTGTCAAATCAGTTTTCGAAGTCACATGGAATTGAATCAAAATGGTTAACATGGAAAAAAGCAAATAATTCATTAATTAAAAAAAGTAAAATATTATTTATGAAATAAGGGGTAAATTGAATATCGGAGAAACTGGTTGCCCTTACAAGCTAGCAAATGTAACTTATTTATAACCACAATATCCATCGAGTCATCGTTATTATCTCCGGCGTAAATTCCAATCACATTCAACATCACATCACCATGTCTATTATCATTCTCTCCTCTTAACTAGCTAATCTTAAGTCATATTACATATCTCTCATCTTAGTAGCTGTTTGCCCTTCATGAGTTCAGTTCATGTCCATGACCCGCGCCTTCTGTTTGTATTATCTTGTC
This sequence comes from Malacosoma neustria, assembly GCA_963693495.1. Lineage (NCBI taxonomy): Eukaryota > Metazoa > Arthropoda > Insecta > Lepidoptera > Lasiocampidae > Malacosoma > Malacosoma neustria. Next base: position 18,488,945 of record OY856386.1, read on the forward strand.
TCGGGGCCGAGAAATATCTCGGACACTTCGACCCAATGGGATCTTTTGTGTTCCCCTAGATAGCAATCACTCCTCTCCAATCTCGTTGAAGATTTGCTTCATGAGCCTAACAATGAGATATGGAGATAGGAGACTGTAATCTTCCGGTGTCGGATATCCTACCCCCAAAAGATTCATTCGCCTCCTGGCCAGTGCATCGCATGTACACAGTAGGTGTTCCATGCGTTCTGTATGTTCCCCACATAACCTGCACATGGGTGTCGCGGTTAGACCCATCTTTATGAGCATGTTATTGGTTCCAAAGTGTCAAGTAAAGGCCCCAAGCAAGTAACGTATTTGCCCCCTGCTCATGTTCCAGATGGATCCTCGTGCTTTGTACGTGGGTCCCAAAATTTTTTTGGAATGTTCCAGACCGATTGTGGTCAGCCAGTGTTGTTGTTGACTGCGGTCTGCAAAATCCCTGAATGTGGCTTTCACGAGGCTAATCGGAATGCCTACACATGGTTCTGGACCCATAAAATCATTATTTGAGCCCTCTCTTGCCAGTTCATCTGCCATTTCATTGCCATGAATTCCTTCGTGTCCCGGGACCCACATTAATTTTACCCTGTTATGTTATTCTGTTTGTATTACTCAGGCACCTATACATCACAGCCAATTTAAATGATAGACATTTCTAGACTTGTTTCCACTTAAATCTCATTCAAGGGACTCGATAATTACAAATGACACCACACATATTTTTATGTGATGATTTATCTAGGCAAAAAAAAACGGAAACCTCACAAATGGATACCGTTGCAAATGCGGCGAACTATTTTTTTTTATCGCTGGGCATCAGCAGACAGGCTCACGGCCCACTTAGTAGGAAGCAGTTATCGTTACCCACAGATGTTTGCGACGGTAGGGGGCACCGTGAACACGCTGCTGTCCGCGTAGTGGTACTGGAACCTGGGTGACTAATGCCGGAACACAAAGGTTATTATGGTAGCATACTTAAGACCAAAGTAGGTTGCCATCTAGACAGGCTTTCGGCTCTACCACGTAGCTAGGGTGGGTTGTTTTGTCGACTTTTACGACAGGCCGCAGGGGTTAGTATTCTCACAATAGCGGTGGTTGCCATCCAGTCGTTCTTATCATCTAGAAAAGACTAGCCAGTACCGCCCTACAGAGCGTAAAAACGAATCCAAAATTTGTAATTAGAAGCTTTATTAGATGCAACCGTAATTCCACTTGAATGATGTGCACGTGACACAAAGTATATAATAAACGTCGCAATAGCGATCCTTAGATGAGCAATAAATAAAATATTACATGATACCGCTGCCTCCGCTAAAAATAGCAGAACGCGGTACTTGCAAATGCATTCCAACACACTTTTGCACGCCTTGTAGATGAAATAGACATAGTGCCTAGTGTCCGCAAATTACCGAGTCAATACCTACGCATTCATAAGTGAATGGCCGGTTCCTTGCATATATTCTGATTAGGTAATTTAATGATTTCTATTTCCGTTATTCTTCAAGAGTTTGTATAAAATAAATATTTATTTATTACTAGCTGTGCCCGCGACTCCGTCCGCGTGGAATAGTGACTTTGGGGAGCATTTTTTGTGGATACATCTTATGGTTTATTTTGGATTACAAACCCTATAAACCCTAAAATATAAATAATTGAAATATGCAAACAGTCAGTGTCATAGAATGCAACTACGCCATGCGCCTCCGGAATACGTGCGTTCGAACTTACATAGTCCAGTTTAAGCTGAACCCTATTTCATATGAATGATGATGATATAAATCTGAGGTCAACTTAAATTGGAATATAAAATTTCATATTTCATTTATCATTCATACATCAGTTATCTGCCAGTGAAAGTCCCGTCAAAATCGGTGCAGCCATTTCAGAGATTAGCCGGAACAAACATACAGATAGACAAAAATTTTAAAAATTGTTGCTTTGGTATATGTACCGTGTATACGTCCGAATGCACTTAGTAAAAAGCGGTTATTTTAATATTACAAACAGACACTCCAATTTTATTTATTTGTATAGATTAACGTTGGAGAATCATCTTATTTTTATACGTATGCTAAAATTAGAAATTAATATATCAGAGTTTCCCTGCGAGATCGAATCAGAAATGAGGAAATTCGCAGAAGAACCAAAGTCACCGACATAGCCCGGATGATTGCAAAACTGAAGTGGCAGTGGGCTGGGCACATAGCTCGAAGGACTGATGGCCGTTGGGACAGAAAAGTCCTCGAATGGCGACCGCGTACCGGAAGACGCAATGTTGGTAGGCCCCCCACAAGATGAACCGTGATCTGGTCAAGATCGCCGGAATAGGTTGGATGAGGGCGGCGCAGGACCGATCATCGTGGAGATCTTTGGGGGAGGCCTTTGTCCAGCAGTGGGCGTCTTCCGGCTGAAATGATGATGATATCAGAGGAAGTTTGAAAGTAGCACCAATGATTGAGAAGATAAAAGTAATAGGCTAGCCTGGTATGGCTATATAGTACGAAGAGAAGAGTGCCTTGTAACAAGGAAAATGTTAGTAATGAGAGTACATGGACACAAAAGGTGAAATAGACCAAAGAAAATATGGATAATTTGTGTAAAAGATGATCTTTTTCTTCCCGCCCTTATCCCAAATTATGTGGAGTCAGCACATGTTCTGTCCTTCCACTGTCCTCTATTAGCCGTCATCTGAACATTCACACCTTTTTTCCATATCATCTGTTACACAAAGGGGAAATGGCATGCAGCAGAGATGCGAATTTTGATAATGCCCTTGCAGGAAGAAGAAGCTAAATTTCACTGTCCCAAGACTTTACTGTACATATTTCTTTGTTAACTTCAATTATTTACCTGTTATACATATTTAATGTTATTGCTTTATTTTGACTTGTACTATGTTATTACAGCACTCAAAACTAAATCCAATAAATCATTAATATGCGAGTTATGTAATCGAACAAAGGATGGCTATTGGCATTTTTATAGTCATATTTAATCAACTGACGCACATAAAAGACAAGCATACCGTATTAATATTCTGGAAGTATCTATAGCCAGCTGTTAACTACAAATACAAAAAAAATCTTTATTACTAAGAATACATTAAGTACCTACATAACACAATGTTCCAAACGTGTTAGACTATTGTATTGTAATATTATTTTTAACTTTAGTTTAACAGTGGTTTATTTTTCACCGGCCAACGAGATAAATCACAAACATCTTCATCGGCTACCTCATCACATTCTTCTACATTGTAAAGATAACAAAATCTTTACTATACCTTGTACTAACTATACCACCGGCACGCTATGATGGCTGTTTTGACGTTTGTCCACTCATGAAGCTTCGTATTAATTAGTAATTACATTTGAAGGGGCAAATTGTTGTTCTTTATTGTCAATAGCGACGTGCAGTTATTGACAATAAAGAACAGCAAATTTGCTCCTTCAAATGTAATTACTAATTAATACGAAGCTTCATGAGTGGACAAACGTCAAAACAGCCATCATAGCGTGCTGGTAGAATAGCTTAAGGCTTTTCAGTCGGAGATACGTTCAAACCGATAGTCGCTTCAATAAAAACTATTTTATAGTATCTTTATAATATCTCCCATATTAAATAATTTTATGAGTAGGCAGTTACTGTTGCTTTTAGATGTTGGCGACACCAGGGGCATCGCTAACACGCTGCCATCCGCGTAGGAAAACTGGAACCTACGTCACTAATGAACAGAACATGGTATTTCATTCCTTCCATGAATCAAGGAATACAACATAAAGTTATTATGGCATTATGCTTAGAAACCAAGGGTGGTTGCTATCTTGACGGACTTGGGGATGTACCACCTGGTTTGGGTTTTTTTGTCGCCTTTTTGTAGACAGGCGGCTTCCGGCCACAAGGGTATTCTTACTTCACCCCTGCAAGGAGAAAGATTTAATAAAACTAAAAAATAAGACTCATTGCTCTATTTTTTATAGTTTTTTAGAAGTGTCATGGTAATATAGCTCTCAACAGCATACCCTAGCTTGAAAGCAGAGTTAACAAGGAGAAAACTAGATAAAGAACGTTTTGCTAATTTTTTGCTGATTGCGGTAAAGACTAATTTAAAGAAGTGTCAATAAAGTTTTGAATTAAACACAGCACTCACTAATCGAAATAGTTATTTGATTAAAATTCCAGACTAACATTTCAAATATAAATGGAATCCATGTTAATCAACAAACAAATTATATCATTTTATATTCCAATACAGAAATATAATTATCATGCAGTCAGAAATAACATTTCTTATCTTACAAGTAAACGTGGTGTGGGTAAATATTCCAAGGATTTTCATTGGTTTGCGCAGAACAATCTCGGTTTGTTGATAAATGGGTGTCATTGTAACCGCCACTTCTAATAATAGCATACTTAAATAAATGTGTAAAGTGATTAAGTATTGGAATAAAATTATAATTATGGAAATAGTTTGGACAACGTGATTTAGGACTAGAGAATACAATCCCGAGCATGTTTTTCGATCCCGGGATTACGGGGTTCTCGATGCATAATCCCGGGATCCCGGGGCCAACCCGGGATTAGACTATGTGGTTTCTAATTGGGGTCAAATTTAAAAAAACGAGTAATTTCTAGAAAAATGATTTTAATTTTATTCCACGAGTCCACGACACAAATCACAATATAGTAAGAAAATAAAAAAGACAAAACAAAGACACTATATTTTGTAAGTAAGAAATAACAAGACAAAAAACTTATTTAAAATTTCGAAAATACAGTTGTAGAAATATCAATACATCCAAGGTTTGACTTCCAAGCCTGCTGGGAAATCCCTTCTAAGTTCTACGACAAACATATTATTAGAGCTGTACCTATGTAGTACGTATCGTACGCATGTCAAAGGTTTGTTTTTGTCGTTAAGTAATAAATGCAATTAATATAATCTAGGCAAGGTCATTGTCAACTCGCAACGGACAACGGAATGCAAACTAGACCTGTTTGTGGCAAACCCGAAAATCCCGCGATTAGCCAGGTATAGTCCCGGCATTTTCGGGGTCAGAAAACGGTCGGGATCCCGGGGTCCCGGGATTCGGGATCCCAGGGTCCCGGGATTCGGGATCCCAGGGTCCCGGGATTCGGGATCCCAGGGTCCCGGGATTCGGGATCCCGGGATTGTATTCTCTATTTAGGACCTGTTCAATAGTACGAGAAAAAAGAACGTTATATTAACAATTTCATTAAAAAGAGGTTGATAACACGTCTAACAGATTAGTTCTTCTGCTAGCTTAAGGGGAAGCAAAGGAACGAGAACATTGAGAAGATTTTACCTTTATAATCGGGCAGTCCGACGCCAGTTGCATCCTAGAAATAAAATATACCCACATCTATTTTCGTTTCTCTCTACCTCTTCAACTTCGGGATAGTGGGTACTAAATAATTAGTCTCCGAAGCGGTTGCTTAAGATGCAGCCGGATTGTATTATTTAAAAGAAAAGCTGTGACTGGCGTCCGGTGAGTCGGCAATTACGAAGACTCCGAAAACCCAACAAGCGCAGCCCTTTGCATTCTGTAAACTAGCGAAAAAAGTAATCCATTTGACGTCTATTACAGCAGGATAGTGATGGAGCTCCATTTTTAATTTAGACAACACGCCTATGTATTTAAAAAGCCAAAAAAGGACTAGTTGGAGAATATGTACATTGAGCCTGCAATTTTTAGCATAGACAAACTTATTATACAAGTAGCTACATATAAGCGACCCAATTGGCCAATAACACATCTCAAGTACCAAATAGCCACTCCGCTCCTATGTTTAGAGAAGTGGGCTCGGCAGGCGCCTGGCGTCATGGTGTTTGCAAAGGCACACCAAAGTCCGCAAACTCGTTCCCTGTTATTGATAGACCACTAAGCTTATTGTCTTTAATCTTACTGTATGTATTAGAGTTGTCCGTTACTTTATCTTTGTTTTGCTTAAAAGAGTTAACTTAAAACGTTTACGCTTGCACAAGGACATTGGTGTAACTAAGTTTTTATCTTCAATCCTGTATAATCATTATTTTGAAATGGGAATTTGAAAAAATAAACTATTTAATAATTTATTTTAGTTGTGTATTTAATAATAATTACGGAGGCGAGCAATAAAACAAGACCAAGTCTGCGAATCAACTGGTTTATTCGTATCTACCTACAGTTAGCATTTTCCGTAGGTGTAAATAATGACAGATACCTTACATCTCCCCCTTTAAAACAACAATATAAAAGAAAAAAAAAATACTTAAACATTAAAAAAGAATGTTTAAACAATATAAACATTTTTTTGTAGTTAATGTAGCTAACATTAATTACATTCAACCATAGAAAAAAAAAAGAAGTATATTATTCAATTAAAACACATATTTTCCACGAAAAATACATTTACGACGAAGACGTTTTGGTTGTAAATCGTCTTTGTCTCCGCATTCAGAATTCAAGGTTGATTTTGGACTATCATGTTTATCATTTAAAACAACATCAGAGGGTTGCGGCGATTTATCTGATATTGGCTCTTGATTTGTCTCTGTCGCAGTCTGATCATGATTGGTGTTAATCAACGAATGACTGAGGCTTGCTCGTGTGGCTTTGTCAGGAATTATCTGGTCTATATGCCGGTTCCACTCCTGCCCATCTGATAATTTAACCCGGTACGTAAGAGGTGATTCTCTAGCTACAACATTAGCTGGTGCCCACTTATCTGGGCGATTACGATAATCGCGAGCCAAGACAGGATCTCCAATATTCACGTGACGCTCAGCACCGGGACACAAAGGTCCTAAACATTCACCTAACTTCTCAACATTCTTTTCGGCACTGGGCTTAAGAATATCTAACCTTCCGCGTAATCGTCTACCAAAGATGGCCACGGCGGGCGCGACGCCAGTCGTGGCGTGTTCGCAATTACGATATTGAAAGAGAAACTTAGAAATGGCTGTTTCTAAGTCGACTCCTTCGTGTACCGATTTTTTCATCGCTCGCTTAATAGATTTTACCGCGTTTTCCGCGGCTCCGTTGCCTGCGGGCCTATATGGACTAGTAATCGTGTGAGTAATAAAATTTTTAGACATAAAATCTGCAAATTCACGAGATCCAAAAGGTGGACCACCATCACTAACTACTTGTGATGGCAAACCAAATCGAGAAAATAGTTCCCGTAACTTATTAATGGTTGAGCTGGCAGTAGTGGTGGTCAATCTTTGAACCTCAATCCACTTACTATGGGCATCTACTGTGACTAAATAATGTTTACCTAGAAACTCAGCGAAATCAATGTGCAAACGCTGCCAAGGGCGAGCTGGGAAGACCCAAGGATGCAACAAAGAATGCGGTGGAGCATCTCTCTGTTGCCTACAAGCGCTACACTCACGACATAATACTTCTAAATCATGATCAATTTGAGGCCAATACACATAATTACGGGACAAGTTTTTCATTTTGACTATCCCTAAATGCCCTTCATGTAACTCACTCAAAACCCGATTCCTTAATTTTATCGGTACGACAATCCTATGACAGTAAAGGATACATCCCTTTTCAATAGAAAGGTGATCTCTTCTGTTATAATATGGCCTCTCATTCTCAGCAACTGATGAAGGCCAGCCATTTAAGATGTATTTGAAAACGTTTTTCAAAACATCATCTGTTTGCGTCATTGACGCTACCTCTTGCGCACTTATGGGAAATGACTCTTCTACGAAATTAATGTAAGAAATTAAATTGAACCCTGATTGATCAACTGGTTCACAAGGCAATGGCAGTCGTGAAAAAGCGTCCGCATTGCCATTGGCATTTGACTTTACGAATTCTACATCGAAATCATACGCGGCCAGACGTGTCGCGTATCGTTGCAAACGACTAGAAGCTGTTTGCGGCAATCCGAATTTGGAACCGAAAATAAACGTAAGTGGCTTATGATCGGTCTTAATGATAAAGTGCCGACCATACAAACACTGGTGGTGTTTAACTACTCCAGTAATGATTGCGAGGGCCTCTTTGTCAATTTGACTGTAAGAACGCTCGGCCGAATTCTGTGTTCGCGAAGCAAAACAAATCGGTCGATCTTCCCCATTAGGGTATCTATGAGACAGCACACTGCCAACGCCATACGAGCTGCTGTCAACGGCTAAGACTAAAGGCAAGTCCGGCGTATAATGAACCAAAACATCACTACTAGCAACATAATTTTTAACTTTCTGAAAAGCTTCGTTACATTTTTCGGACCAGTTCCAATTTTTATCTTTCTTTAACAAATCATGTAATGGATAAAGCACAGTACTTAAGTTCGGAATAAATTTAGCGTAATAATTAATGAGTCCTAAAAATGACCTCAACTGACTTACGTCCCGCGGTGCCGGGGCCTCCACTATTGCCTTCACTTTATTTGGATCTGGATGTAACCCATTTTTGTCAATAATAAAACCTAAGTAAGTAATATTATCTTGCATAAATTTACATTTTTCAAACTTAATTCTCAAACCAACCTCACTTAAATGTTTAAAAAGAGCCTTTAAGTTACAAATATGAGTATACCTATCAGGACCGGTTACTGCGATATCGTCCATAAAAACAGCAACTCCCTTTAACCCCCTTAACGTTTCTTCCATAAATTTTTGGAACTTCTCCGGTATACACGTCAGGCCGAAAGGAGTGCGCCTATAAACATAGGTACCTATGTGCGTGGTGATAGCCGTACACGCCTGCGAGTCGTCCTCAAGCCAAAGCTGTTGATACGCATTAGTGAGATCGATTTTTGAAAAATGTTCGCCACCACTTAACGCCGCAAACAATTCTTCAATCCTAGGTAAAGGGTACGGCTCACGGACCAATTTACGATTAATTGTTACTTTATAGTCGCCGCAAATGCGAATATCGCCATTTTTTTTAATCACAGGTACGATTGGTGAGCCATAATCAGAATAATCAACCCTGCGGATGGTGCCCTCCGCCTCTAAACGCTTTAACTCTAATTCAACAGGATTTCTAAGTGCTAAAGGCAAAGGTCTAGCTTTAAAAAAAACTGGATTGGAATCAATTAATTTCAAAGAAATTTTCTTTGTACAAGTTCCTAAGCCGGGCGCAAACACAGTGGGATATTCCAATTTTAATTTTTCTACAACAGTATCTATCTCATTAATATTATACAAACATTCATTTACAGTGATTTTATTTATATTTAATTTCCTTAACCAAGACCTACCAAGCAAAGGTGGTCCGCCCTTTTTAATAACGTACAATTTTATGTTTTGGGCATTACGATTCCCGATGGTAACATTCACATTAATAAAACCAACAGGTTCTATAACAGTCCCTACATAAGAAAACAAAGATAAATTATTAGGCATTAATGACAGATTACCGAAATTCTTTTTATAAAATTCCCAACTAATCACTGATAATTTGCTACCCGTATCAAGCTCAAAAAAAACTATTTTCCCATTAACAATAACTTCAACTAAAAAGGGTTTTCCGTTTTGATAAGATACATTCAAGTTTAATATATCATTTTCGCTGTTAAAGTCTTCTACACTGTTGCTATTTAATATGTAGTTTTGTTTACGATTATGTTTTGTTTGCAACTTACTATTTTTCATATTTTTACACATAAGATCATATGTGGCCTCTCCAACTAACGTCACCAACGTAGCTACTTGTAAGCTAGGTTTAATTTCGTTCAACGTAATGAACTGTTCAACACGGCGGACATACGCCGCCCACTTTTTACTACTAAGTTCAAATTGTTCAATTTTTCCGATCGGCATGTTGTTATTTATACTTTAATAAAACTATAAACACGCGTTTTAGTTATTTTTCTCGTCGCCAGTTGTGTATTTAATAATAATTACGGAGGCGAGCAATAAAACAAGACCAAGTCTGCGAATCAACTGGTTTATTCGTATCTACCTACAGTTAGCATTTTCCGTAGGTGTAAATAATGACAGATACCTTACAATTTTAAAACTAACAAATAGTAGTCGTAGTCGTTGCGAAAAATATATTTTATAAATTAATTATTTACAATTCAAAATTGATAAAAAAATTCAAATAATCACGTGACTACGAACGCGCCACGACTTATCGTTATGTTTGTGACGTCATAATGTTAAAGGAATTTATGACAGTACAGTGTCAATAGCTTCTAAATTGACAAAATATATTATCCATAATTTTGTGAAAAAAATAAATAATTATATCAGGTAATTTTATTTACTTATGTGTGATAAAGGGTTTATAAAGGCTGATTCTGATAATATACCCGATGCGCGGGCGATGAGGAGGACACGGTGGACCACATTGTGGCCGTGTGCCCTGTCGCCCAAATCGGCGCGGACCTGTCGCTCCCAGCTCTGGTTTTGTCCATGGTCGGGGGCGATCCTGGATGCCTTCTACGAGGCAGTCATGTCCGCAAAGGAGGCGGCAGAGCGGGAGCGGGAGTCGACCACCATACTCCCCTCCCGTCAACGCAGGCCACGTCGGCGGCGCCGGAGGGCAAGTAACGACCTCCGGCCAGTGTAAAAAGCGCCCCTCGGTCCCCCGCGGGCGGTGGGTCCTCCCGGACCCGCCGCCCGCACTATTACCACGAGGGTGAGGGCTGCGTGCTGTTCCGCGGCCCCCCACAACTCCTAGAGTTACTAAAGGAGAGCGTCGGGGGCACGAAACCCTGACCCCCTGGCGCCAACACTTTGCCTTAAGACAAAGGGCGGGCCGGCGCCGGCCCGGGCCACGAGATCATCATCATCATCATCATCCCAGCGTTAGTCCCAGTTGCCACCCAACTTTCGTTTCGGTCCGCTTTCCGACTTTTTCTACTCGGGCCACGAGATCGTCAGGCCATATATTCGTGGGCCCGGGCGTAGGCGATAGGAGAACAGCGGGGGTTTTTTTTATTGATAACATACCTGATGTGGATATGTTTATGATAAAAGATTTTCAAAGAAATGAGATTCGGTTCAATTCAGCCGAAGTTCGCGGTGCTATAAAGCACCAAGGTAAGTTTGTAAAAAAATAATATTGTAAAAATATTGTAAAAATATTGTAAAAAATATTAAAAAATCTATTCTTAATTAAATATAATTAACAGGTTCCCTGTCCCCATACAATTGTGAATTTTCCATGTAACACGTTTTTTTTTCGAATTATAGTTATGTGTACTGTTTTTGTATATTATTTATTAATTTTGAAGACAACCATATACATTTGGACTACGAAAGATAGTAAAAAAAAAATACAAAACATGTGATACACGAGCGTGACGTTTCCTTTTTAATTCCATACGTCCCATGTATGAGTATGTACGGTATCCCATGTATGTACGGTATGAGTCATGTCATGAGTACACGGTATATGACTAATTTATTGTCTATTATATATTTTGACAATAGATTTATTTGCGTCTTATCTGTGCCAAAAGAAAATCAAAAGTAATTTATAACATTTGATTGACATATTTATATTTTGTGATGAAATAACCGCCAAACTGTTAATACCAGCGGCGTGAAGAATATGTACGGCAAGCGCACAACTACCTACTTAGTTCCAAGATTATCAAACGATTTACCAACAAATATAAGAGATAATATAACCCAAAAAAAATATCAAAGCCTCACTTAAAAAATACTTTTTAGAGAAATTGTAATCTAAATTTACTCAGTCATTTGAACGTGCGTAGACTTAAGTTTCGATGGCATTGTACAAACCTTATTGGTTTTTTGTGCTATTATTTTATTAAGCCAATGTAATAACTGTGAATTTGATAAATAAATTAAAAAAAAAACCTACTTGCCAGTTTTCTTATAAATATAAAATCTGCTATTGTTTCTATTTAATTCAACTACATACAACGTCCTAGAACATGGATTCTCGGTCGAAATTTACAGTTGAAGATATTCAGCGGCTATTAGAGGAAAGTGAAAAGGAGGAAGATTTTAGGGATGAATTATATCAGTTCACAATAAGCAACTACTGTATTTAAATGTTTTTTATATATCCTTTCAATCATTTTCATTTCTCCAATAAAGAAACGATATAATTCTGAAAGTTTGTTTTATTTGAATATACTTTTGAAGAAAATTTGATATACCAAAAAAAAACAAATAAATCACAACAGTTTTTTCCTTTATTTTAAACTAGACAATGTACCCCACACGTCCATGTACTAACAATCTAATTTATTTTGCTACGTCCATTGAAAAAAAGCTTTTGAAATCAACTATGAATTTGCTCATATTTGATACATGCACGTGGTAAAGATGGTACAAATATTGTGATAAGAATCACATATGATTCATGGGACAGGGAACCTGTTAATAATTAATTTGTTATTAAAGTATCACGCGAAAGTTACGGTGACAAGGCGTTAGGTTAAGTCCAATTGAACCATAAGAATGGTATGTATTTGCACAGTTAACCCTACAAGGCACCCAGTTCCATATGTGGAACACAGACAGCTACAAATCTATTAGTAGCGACATCTCTTGACATCTTGATAGAAGCTACTGACATTTAGCAATGTATTAATACGAATCTTTACCTAAAGATGTCGTTTGTGTTTTTGTTATAGTGCACTCAGTGTGAAATTTGAATGAAAGGTTATTATGGCGACATACATAAGACCAGAGCTGGTCGCCATCCAGACGGGCTTGGGGCTCTACCACGGGCTCTGTTTTGTCGCCTTTTACGACACGCCGACACTGGCTTCAGAGGTATTCTTTCTCCGCCCCTGCACGGATACTGTCCTCTTGTTGTTATGTGAATGGGTTCTTATTGTTTGATTATTAAATGAATTATAATTATTTATTTATTCATTATACGTGTAGGCCAGGCAGGTAAACAGCGGCCTGTTTAACAGAAATCGGTTTTACGATAAACATTTTCGTCAAGATCAATACCGACTTCCTGTGTTTCTAGAGGAGAATATATAAAGAAAGATCGAAAACTAAAAAGAAATAGGCCAGAGAAGGGGAAGGAATGGTAGATAAGACAAGAGAGGATTGTCTACGTGCAACCGGAATGCTCTAAGTTTATGGTATGTTCTGAGACTCATAAAAGGAATACTGTGTACGTAGACATTGATATACCAACCAGCAGAGTAACCTTGGCAGTGAACAGACACATTAAATGCAAACACCACGACATTGGAAAAATCAATGCCCAAAGCGTTGGAGCCAAAAATAACAAGAATAGAATAGACACATTTGTGGCGCCTCACTCGCCACCTGATTTGTTACACTGATAAAATCTAAGAATTGTATACTTTCTTATATATTCTTCTGTCTAGATATATGTATACTTTTTAGACATTTTTGAGAAGTTATTGATATGTCAATACAAAATAAATGTAATTATATTGGTGTCTGTCACTAAATTATTTTATATAATTAGATACGCTTTGTAATTATTAACTAGTTATCACACAATAACATGATACACACTATAATTAAAAATAGTGAGCCAGTGAAATATATGTGTTTGATTAAATCTCTCGCTTAGAGAATCTACCCCATAGGAGGTCCGGTTAATCCTCCAAACATTCAATAATAATAATTGACATATTTCAAAACTCATGCTGGAAAAAATTACACAAAGATCGTGCTGGTTAACGTACGTGAACATTGATCGTATGCAATGCAATTAATATAATTTATGTATTCTCCAACAAAAAGAAATAAAGTTCTATTTTACATCGGTATCAATCGGCGGGTTCAACGACCTTTATCTACCGGGTGCACATTGTTAAAAGGCAATTTTTTTACATAGAAACGGTTTAGAATTAACCGTTCAATTCTTGTACTGGTTGCCATGGGTAGAGTTGCCATCCGTCCGGGTTTCCCGGATTTGTCCTAGTTTAGAAGGCGTGAGGGGAACGTCCAGGCGGGGTTTTATTTGTAGTCCGTGTTTAATTCAAATATATGCAAGGAAGATCTTCTAAATTGGAAAGACTGGAAAATACCAAAAACTTGTAAAGTAAAAAAAATACAGTTTAGAGAATAAAAAATAAATGTAAGACAATAGTTTATTACAACTTTTTGAAGATTTGTTTTATTTTTAATACTTTTATTAAAAATGTTTTATTAAAGAGAGTTGAAAATTTAAGTGAAGTTTAAGTTATTTTTACGAAGTTATAAAAGGTATAATTTTGTTTTGTTAAAAAGAATATGTATTTTATTTAATAGAGAAATGTAAGAAACTGCTAATAGTTCCTTAAGACTTTAAGAAGATTCTGTTTTGTTTCTTGTTTTTTAAGTTGTACTTTAGTTTAAAATTGAATTAAAATAAATAAAAGTTGATTTATGACCATCAAAACTATATTTTATTCTACTGAGTAACTTAAAAAAAATACTCTATTCAAATTCGTGTTTCTTGTCCTGGTTGACAGATTTTCGAGATGGCAACCCTAGCCATGGGTAATACAAGTTGCCATGCCGTACCGTTTTTGTGCTCGTCGCATAGTTGTGAATGACTCCAGTTATCTAATAGCATTTATCTAATAGCATTTGTCACCATATATATCACCATATATCACCTTTTATTAATTGGTATATTTTAATTTAAAAAGCAAGCCACAACTATTAGTATAACGTACACAAATAAATAAGGAACGCGAGTCCGTGATAGTTTCGGATAAAGGCAGGAAGAAGAAGAACTGGTATATTTTAATACTATGAAAATCAACAGGTATTTCAAAATAAAATCTAAAGCTAAATATCAAAGAACACCACTCTAGATAGAATAAATACCCTTTATAATAGGTAAGACAAGAGAAATACATTTTCAGTGTTTACTTTGGTCTTCGTATTTGGAAATCACCCCCGTAATTATAATAAAGTAAGCGTAATTTTACGTTATGATGTTATTATTGTGTGCCCATTATAATACCCATATAAGCAAATTTAAAACCATTGCGCAGAATCTAAATGGCCTAAGGAAACTATATTCAAAAACACAAATGTTTTTCAATCGCAAGAGTATAGCAATAAACTAAAAAGTAAATTGTCCACCTGATAATATGATAAATGTCGCCTACGCAAGTTTGCAACGCAGGCAATTTGCTTAACTACAAGAAAGTGATATCACAGGTACAGTTAGTATTTGAATGACAGATAAAATTTAACAATAATCGAATAAATCGCATGCTTAATCATAAACTGACCGATTACGATTTAGGTCTAAAGTGAGTTAATATAAAGGGCAGCATTGTCTCGACGCCCTCTATCGGCCAAACTAAGATTTATTTCGATATCTCTTTCCCACACTGAGTTACCACTATTTAGTTATAAGTCAATATATGGGATAAGTAGTAAATGACAAAACGTTTTTTGCGATTTCCCAAAAAACAGGTTTTTTGAGTTAGGTCAGTTTATGATTAAGCATACGATATGTTGTTTTGTCATAAATAAAAAAATAAGCCTATATCCTTCTCCAGGATCAAATGTATCATCTCTATGCCGAAATTCATCCCAATCAGTTCAGCGGTTTAGGCGTAAAAACGTAACAGAATTACTTTCACATTCATAATACATATTAGTATGGATTTTTAACTAGGACAATAATACTTGTTTAAATAATACAGAAAAAAAGGCTATTGGAAATATAGTAATGAATCATTACTAATGATACAATATAAATTTATCCTGTCAAAAATAATACTCGAAACCCCGAAGTAGAATCTATATAAACGTGTAGTTCTGTATAAAAAATAAGAGCCCGCTATCTCATTTAATTATACGCGTCAAACACTTCACTCTAATCACATAACAGTTAACCCGTTATAAAGTTGGTTGCGTTGTGAACGGGCTCAATTGCGTTATCCAATTCAGTCCAATTAATGTGATGTTATTATATCATCACGATACGGGAGGCCGATAAAGAGGCTTATTTGTGTAAAAGATCAGGGGTCCAGCTCGATGTGTCGATGCTCACCTGGAGCACGTCCATCTATACTATTATTAAAATTTTGAAAATAACTTTTTCTATCTATCTGTCTGTTACGTTTTCACGCCTAAACTACTAAATCAATTTTGATGAGTTTCAGTATAGAAATATATCGAACCTTAGAGAAGGACACGTGCTACTTTTTATATTTATATAACATAATAATTAGCATCAGGAAATACCTTGGGTTAAATTTAGTTTTAACAGGTGCTACTGCCGTCTTACTTCTTTTTACCTCGAAAGGAAATTCTGTCAGCTTCACCTCTCTATTGCCTAAATTACCAGAAGAAAAAATGTCATTTCTTTCTTTTAACATGACCATGTAGAAATCGAGTGTGCGAAATATGTGCGCATAAATAAACACTCACAAAAACAGTTATTCCTAATTATTTTTTAACAGTTTGCATCCAACTTGATTTGGTTTTTTGCCGCGCAAATATTTGGAGAGTGAAATCGTCGGAAATTGACCATGAAATTAAATGTATTTTACCAGATTACTCAACGTACTCGGAGTATCCATTTAATGGCGAGTTAAATTGGATTATTAAAATAGACATTAAAAGAGATCTTTGATAGACTTTAATTTTGGTGGTTGTTATAGACTAATTTAAAATTAATGAGACGTCGATTAACATTTTTCTTAAACTACAAATGCACATATTTTAGTATTCAAAACAAGGCTTATGTGTATCGTGCGAAGTTTACTGCGATGTCTAAGGTAAAAGTTCATTGCCCAACCAAGAATAATCAAATTAAAGATGACGTAATAATATATAGATGACCTATTACTTTACTAAATTATACGGATGATGGATGACGGAGATGGATCAGGTGTAGACTAATTGCAGTAACGACTTCCAACTTCCCCACATCGATACGATGAATGCTGTCTTTCATTTTATACTCGTAATGGAATGATTGGGTCATCGAATGGTCTATCTACGTATGGGTTAGCTAGTGCAAGAGACTGCTAAATTATAGCCGAGGCGTTCCTGTACACAAGGTTTTTTTTATGTATGGGGGGTAAATTGCCAGTTGCCTCTATAAAGACCATATTACTTAGAATATACCTAGTCAGGTCATAAGTATTGTCACACAGTAAAAACTTTTCTTTTAGAATGCTGGCCACAAAAAAGTTTATTGAATTAGAATTTCGAATTGTTCATGAAAATAAAAATGTATAACTTTTAGAATTTTACTCATTTTTAAATATGGAGTGGACGCTTAAAGAAGACCGTGTTGCAGTTATTGCGTTACATCGTTGCGGTTACGCGCCAATTCAAATTTTTAACATACTGAAAAATTTGAATATTACCAAAAGATTCGTTTATCGTACCATCAAACGATACAATGAAGACTCTAGTGTAGATGACAGGTCAAGAAGTGGTCGCCCTCGGTCTGTTAGGACTCCAGCAGTGATAAAAGCTGTGAAGGCACGAATTCAAAGAAATCCCAAACGTAAGCAGAAACTGTTGGCCCTTCAGATGGGGTTAAGCAGAACCACGGTGAAAAGGGTGTTAAATGAAGACTTAGGGCTTCGGGCATATCGAAGAAAAACAGGACATCGTTTGAATGCTCGTCTAATGGACCTGAGACTGAAGAGATGCCGCGCTTTGTTGAAGCGGTACGCGGGAAAAAAATATCGGGAAATTCTTTTTTCGGATGAAAAAATGTTTACCGTAGAAGAGAGCTACAACAAACAAAATGATAATGTGTACGCACACAGTAGTGAAGAAGCGAGCAACCGTATTCCGCGTGTCCAACGAGGTCATTTTCCATCCTCGCTCATGGTATGGTTGGGAGTTTCTTATTGGGGCTTAACAGAGGTACATTTTTGTGAGAAAGGTGTAAAAACGAATGCTGTTGTGTATCAAAATACAGTTCTGACGAACCTTGTGGAACCTGTTTCTCATACCATGTTCAATAACAGGCACTGGGTATTCCAACAAGATTCGGCGCCAGCTCATAGAGCGAAGAGCACACAAGACTGGCTGGCAGCGCGTGAAATCGACTTCATCCGGCACGAAGACTGGCCCTCCTCCAGTCCAGATTTGAATCCGTTAGATTACAAGATATGGCAACACTTGGAGGAAAAGGCGTGCTCAAAGCCTCATCCCAATTTGGAGTCACTCAAGACATCCTTGATTAAGGCAGCCGCCGATATTGACATGGACCTCGTTCGTGCTGCGATAGACAACTGGCCGCGCAGATTGAAGGCTTGTATTCAAAATCACGGAGGTCATTTTGAATAAACTTTAATGTCATAAGAATCTATGTTTTGTTAAGTTCATTTTGGTATATGAATGGTTACATAATTAATAAACTTGTTACAATTATTTTACATTAAACATGTGACAGAATTTATGACCTGACTAGGTATATTGCTTATGTATACTCTCAAGCCATATTATTTTAGTGAGTGAATGGCATGGGCAATAACACAAACATAAGGGGCTGTCCATTAATCACGTGAGGCTCGAAGGGGGGGGGGTCATAAAAAATCACGAAATATCACAACGGGGGAGGGGGTGTAATAATATATCACGTGTATTTATTTTTTCGGCAAATGCGTACAAAATCAAATTTAGCACTGTGCCAACAACTGACTTGCAAGATGCTTATCCAGTTTTGGTGTTGAAGAAAGTCTTGCTAATCCGTGGTCCGAGGTTACTGTACATTAAATTATGTTCATTGTTCTTAAATGAGTAAAAAGTTTTTCGCATATCTTTCATTATTTTTATGTCAGTCAAAAACAACCTGCAACCTTTCTGTCTACCTCTAAACGTTATTATTGTAGACTTTAATTTTCTATAATAAAATTAGATGATACTTAAAAATAAGATCCTTTGTAGATACTAAAAAATACACGTAATGGGGGGGGGGGGTAGTCTTAAACCTCACCATGTATCACCAAGGAGAAGGGGGGATGAAAAATGACAAAAAAAAACATCACGTGTTTAATGGACGGCCCCTAACTTTGCCGTATTCGCCCAGAGACTTGGCCACCAGTGGACTAAATACGAACCATTTAAGGACCTTCTGGCGTAACGGCTAACGTATACGTAGGCTTGCGTAGATTACGGGGTCGTTTCCCTAAAAGCGTCTGGGTGTTTATGTATAATATTTAGTATTTATTTAAAAAAGAAAAGTCGTCGTTGTCAAACCAATATCCGCTATAGGGAAAAATTAAACTGAGATATGGAATAAAACATTCATATGTAAAATTTTATAAGAAACGATTTATTTCTCACATAGCGGTTCTTATATATCAAAGTTTGGGTGGTAAACTAGTCATAATATTATGTTGAACTAGTCATATTAGACAAAATGTTGACAAAAAAGAAAAAAGTGCACATAGCAGGTATTGGTTTGACAACGACGATATATAATATTATCAGTTGTCTAGTACCCATAACACAAGTGCTATGCAACTTAGTTTGGGAGTAGATTTCACTGTGTGAAATTTTCCAATATATTTATTTTAGTCATGATTAGGCGACCTCGGTATACGAATGTGACTTCTACTCTTTATTTATTATATTATTATAGGTTTTATAATAATAACAGAACATAACGTTCCCCTACTTAGACCAAGCTTGATCAAAATTGATTGATCAAGATGGATGTTTGTAACTTAAACACGTCAGTATTATGCAAAATAAACAATGATAGCTCAAAATAATAGGCTAAAGAGATTTACTTCGAAGTATTATAGACTTTTATTCCAAACAATTGTATTACAGATGAACAAAGTCGGATTAATAGCTAGTAACAGATATAAGTGCATACTATAATTTATATATTACGAAGCGTTATTAAGTATTGCGGTCAACTAGAAACAATAGTCTCTTGTTCAAGATTAATTCCTTGGGTACGTGCATTCAAATATCTACATTTGTTAAATCAAGTTTTGTATAAACAAATCGCATGCTTAATCATAAACTGACCGATTACGATTTAGGTCTAAAGTGAGATAATATAACGGGCAGCATTGTATCGACGCCCTCTATCGGCTAAACGATATCTCTTTCCCACACTGCTATTTAGTTATAAGTAAATATATGGGATAAGTCGTAAATGACAAAACGTTTTTTGCGATTTCCCAAAAAACTGGTTTTTTGAGTTAGGTCAGTTTATGATTAAGCGTGCGAAATGTTTTCCGTTCCCTTATCCCAAACTATATGGGGTCACCACAGCAAGTTCTCCCCTTCCATTCTCCTCTATTAGCCGTCATCTGAACATTCACACCTTTTTTGACCATATCATCTTTTACACAATCCATCCACTTCATTTCTAGCATCCTCCTTGTTGCATAACGCCATACCAGGCTAATCTATTACTTTTCAGCTTCTCAATCACTGGCGCTATTTTCAAACTTCCCCTATACTTATTTCTAATTTTATCCATTTTTGATAAGTATAGATCCAGCAATATATTTACATTTCTATAATACGAAGTCAAGCATTGGTATACAAATCAAAGACAAATAAAATACTATTAGGCCGACTTGCACAACCAATCACTAAACCGATTTAGCGCTAATCTTATTTAAATCGTCATTCTGTCCCTGTCACATTGACAACATTTGACAGGGACAGAATGACGATTTAAATAAGTTTAGCGCTAAATCAGTTTAGTAATTGGTTGTGCAAGTCGGCCTTAGTGTGTTAATTCTGACTCTTTCGTTGCCACTGTGATATACACATCTGCTTTTCTAGCCTAATGTACATACCAAAGATAAATTAATAATAAACATGTTCTGACGATGAAGAAAAACAATAACACTGCACAATGTTTAGGAATTGGTACACCTCAAATCCGCTTTATACAAACATGGCGGGTCTATTGTTCGTTCTATCTGCCGTCCCAAGTCTTAGTTTTATGTTCTATTTATTGCGAACTAGATGGCGCTGTCATTTGACTATTATATTAAAAATAATATACCTAATTACTTATTGTTACTGTGAAATATAGTGATTGTTGACGTTTAGGCGAAGCTCCGAACAATATACGACGCAAAATTTTAGCCACACGTGAAACACTGATTCTAAGTTCTGCAAATAGTTTAGGTCAATGAATTACGTCAACACTGGGGGGTTTAGTAACAGCAATTAAGGTTATTATAAAAATTATAAACATATTAGTAGTCTTATCATTAGTTTCTTTTTATATTTAAACCATAATTAAAGGGCCTTATATAACCTTGGCTATTGCCATTCTAGTACTGAATTAAGTTACACCACATAAATAAAATAAATAAATATACCTTTTTTGGAAATAAATACATATTATACATAAACACCCAGACGCGAGACGGGAATCTAACCCGCGACCTCCGTAAGCCTACCGAACTGCGTTATCCGTCACGCCACAGAGGTCGGCACACTTGTGACTTCGGCTGTTTACATTTGGGCCAAACATGTGGCTCAATGTAATATGTATGTATGAAAAATAAAATAAATATTCACCGCAAATATAATAAACACAAGTTAAAACGGCTTCTTTGTGCCCCCTTGTAATACTTAAAGTTGGTTATATGAGTCACTGGTATTTCGCGGTGTTTATATAATAAAACATGCATTTAACAGTGTCTTTATCCACGAGCATTCTATTTATATGCCTTACGTTAGAACGACCTGTCTCGGTACTCAATTTCTTAATGCAGCACATCCTTTGAATAATGCAATCGACGGCCGGAATACGGGGGATTCAATTTGCAAAGATTGAATTATATACGAAAGATATTGCCAATTATATCCGTGCCGGGGCCGAGGAGAAATACTAACCCTGCGGCCAACCCTAGCTACGTGGTACGAGCCCGTCTGGATAGCAACCACCCCTGATTTTTAAATACCACTACCCAGATAGCAGCTTGTTAGCGATGTTCCTGGCGTTGCAAATAGCCATAGGCAACGGTAACTGCTAAATTCTAAGCGTAACTATATGCCTGTCTGCTGTCCTACAGAAATAAGAAAAAAAAGATTATACCAAAAATATAACTGTAATAATAATACTTACTGTATAAATTGTCATTTCAGCCGTAAATCCTGGTTTGATTGGCCGTGTAAATTGACTTTTAACAATAATAATAATTATTATTTAATTCAGAAAGCATCGATATAAAATTTAAAAAATATATATTTAAAAAAACATAATAATAGTCATAAAAGCTTTATCTAGTTCATAGAGAGGACAGACAAATTGTTTTAGCGGCTTCGGGTCGAAGGCTAAACAACCTTATAACATTTTTGCTTCATATATTTTCTCGCCCCTCTTTCCTCGGGAAAGTGTCAAGTCCTGTGATAATACTCGATAACCGTACCTTGGATTCCGTAGGGTACATTCAGATGCAGTCGACATGAAAATTTTGTGATAAAAAGATGAAGTAACTGCACTCCTATTTGAATAACTATAGACAATACTGCGTTCGGATTAGATCAGTTTTTTAGTGTTAAACAGCAGACGGGCTGACGATCCACTTAATATAAGCAGTATTTATCTGTGCAGGGGCGGAGAAAGAATACTGACCTCTGCGGCCGAGATCGGCTTGTCGTAAAAGGTGACAAAACAACCCACCCTAGCTACGTGGTAGGGCCCACATGGATGGCCCTTTCCTGTACCCTTATGTGACAGCAGCGTGTTCGCAGTGCCCCTAGCGTCGCAAACTTCTATAGGCGACGGTAACTGCTAACTATTAAGTGGGCCGTCAACCTGTCTGCTGTTCACCAGGGCCCCTCTAATACGCTGCCGTCTACGTAGGGGAACTGGAACCCGGATCACTTATGCCGGAACACGAAACGGGGTTATTATGGCAGTGTATTTAAAGACCGGAGTGGGTGCCATCCAGATGAGCTTGGGGCTCTGCCGTGGCTATGGTAATGTAATGGTTTTTCGCCTTTTAGAACAGGCTACTCTCAGACGCAAGATTCTTACTCCACCCCTGCACGGAGAGACGCACGAATCTCAATTATTGCCCTATAATTCAATCACATGCAACGTACGACCAAAACATCACGACCTCCTGTTCTGATATCACTAACACGATACTCGTGACGGAAATATTTGAATTTACGTGTTTCAATAATGTTTCGAGCAGGAGACACTAATAAATCAGTGCCACTCCAAAAATATTCAGTAATTGCCATTAAAGACAAACACGCTGGCATACATCCAAACAGCGTTTTAAATGTAGCAATGTTATCATTTGAACCATATTATTGTTATATTATTACATTACGACATTGAGGGCGGTGTGGTGTTATCGCTTAGAGAAATATGTACCGTTGCAATCATCTTGTATTCAACAGCAGCTATTTTATTAAATTACTTTTGCATCTTCTTTACGATCTCTCATATCGAGTCGTTAGATTCTATATTATAATAGGTTTAAAATTTTTTCGTTGTATATCCGACTAGCAGACTAGCTGATACTCGCGACTTCGTTCACGTTGCTTGATATATTACCAAGTTTTCGTACGCAATTACGCATGCACGCTACACCACTTGCTCCACATCTCTGCAGCAAGAAAACATACATCACTTAACACGTAGTACTTAAAAAATCGATGTTTCTTAAAACTTAATAACTTTATATTAAATGAAGATATCGGAATAATTTTTATTTTTTAAATAAAACTTTAAAAATATAATTGAAATCTATCCAGTGGTTTTGCCGTGATGCGCGCACAACTGCAGACCTCAACTGAAGGAGATAGAAAATAACACAATCATAAAAATGGATATGGCTAGGTATGGTTGGGTATGAGAAATCAGAAGTGAGGAGGCATCTTCACTGGATCAATTACATTTTCATATTATTGAGAGGTCTAACTTTTAATCCCAGTGTCTTGTCAATGTGTATTAATCTATCGCGCGGCAGGTCACCTATGAGCTGGACTGGCCAAGTGAAGTCCGCAGTGGGAAACCATGTGTCTGACTGCGCCAGACAGTCTGCCAACAGGGAGCGATGCCGTGAGATCGTGCGGAGCGCTGTGTCCGCCTCTACCACCGACGTGGATGCCTCAACGTGACCACGACCTCTTTGTCAAGAGCGAAAGACGGTGTCGGTTGTTTGCTTTGCCAGCCAGTAAAACCAACGTGCTTTTCCAAAAGCTTTTAACTAGGGCTCTACGCATTTTAAATAGAATCTACGAGGATTCACCAGATTTGAATATATTTACATGTTCTTTGGGGAAACTCATGAGATATGCATTACAATGTATAAGTTCGTCGATTTAAGTTTGTATTAATTAATTGCAGTCGATTTGGTTGTTGACTGTTGGCATTGTAAAAGGTTTAATAAAAAAATTAGAATACATGATGTGGTGTGATTATTCGTCAACTGTATTATTTATCAAATATTATTACTCATAATTCATTTAAAATTTCGTTATAAAAGCGCTAAAAATCAGCTTTAATCTTTTAGTCTGTTTCTCCTACTTCTTCTCTACTTGTACTTAATGCCTTTGGCATCGCTGGTAGTCCATTCACGATTCGCCTTTAAGAATGCCAAATAACGGCTAATGTTCCACATCTGTGTTGATTTCCCCTCTCCAATTTATAAAGGATTATACAAATTTTTAATGTCAATACAGTGATTACATAATATCCACCTTCTATGTTATTTCCGTTGAGTTACTTTTATAATAAACACAATATGAATTCTAAAATAACCTTTGAATCTAGTCAAGTAGGATCATTGGATTAACATAGTTATAGGTTTTATTCTACATCATCTTATGTTTTGTGTTTCGCACTTATATTGCAGACCATTTGGTCTTGCATTTATGCAAGCTCGTATTTGTCCTAGTAAAATAATATATTGTACTCGGATTATCTCTTAAAAGAAACGATCAGTAAACCTATATCCAACGCAGAATACAACAACAGCGATAAGCAAGTTTGGTTGCGGAAATATTTATTAATAAAAAGGCAATGATCAAACGAAACAAGCTTTAGAACACAATTTTAATAAAGAACAAAGAAGGGATGACGCAATAAGCCACGCCTACGTGACTGTTATCACAGCACCCAAGTAAAAACTTGGAAGGAAACAGAATTAGAAGACGTTTATTGGAAGACAAATAAAATAAGATGGAACCCAAAAGTTTTTGGCTGGAGGTAGATTTTATTTTAAGTCATGTCATAGATGAAACTTGGTGTTTATTGATATTAGTGTTAGATGTTTTCTGCAGTCAGCGATAGTGTAGCTTTGCAGCACTAGCAGCATTGCAATCCAGGGCAGGGCAGAATACATACATACGGAGATCCAGTCATTTTAATTTTGCTAAGTGGTAGGACCCCAAACCCCTGTGGAAGCGACCACCTTTGGTCTTAAGTATGCCGCCATAATAACCTTGTTTTGTGTTCATCCAAGTGTTTGCTGCTGGACCTTGGGGTCCGTTGTAGAATTGATACAAGATGATAATACTGTGCACTTTACTTGTTTCGTGAAAGAGACCTTCTGTGTTATTTTTTGCTTGCTTAATTTATTTTTCTTGTGGCTATTGGGGCTTAAAGCACTACCACATAGCTAGGGTTGTTTTGTCACCTTTTACAACAGGCCAACCCTGGCCGCAGAAGTTAGTATTCTTAATCCGCATGCAGAAAAGTTTCCAGGGATAGTAATAAAACAGTGTTTACTTTCTTGGCGCTTATCTCGGCATCATTCGTAACTTTCATTTCGGGACGTAAAGTCTGATAGTGGGCATTGACGCAAGGCCAAACTGAAACGTGTACACGACTGGCTCACTACGCTTGTGGTCTAATACGTTGGTGTCCGTGGTTTCAATCTGCACTAAGAACAATATAAGTGATGCAAATTGTTTGTTCTAGCCTGGGTGAAGGTATACGTCAACTCTATATATATTTGAGAAAAAAAAAGCCTTTTTTTCAAGGAAAACCCCGATTGACGAGTTCCCCTAACCCGTGGGGATTAGAGGATATGTGGTACTGCGGGAAAGATGGTCGACATTCGATTACCAACTAAAAACCCCGTTGTCCTTATATCGCCTACTGCCTGGGCCCACGGATAAACTTGGCCCTCCGATCGGATGGCTCAAGTTGGTGATGACCCACCTCTTGTGGAGCCTCTTCCACGGTCGACGCCGACGGCTCTTGCCTCAACCCAGGATTGAGGAGAGAGATATGCCCTACGATACAGTTTTACACAAAATATTTGTTATTATATTATACTTAAATCATCATCATTGTTGTAACGAAATGACGAATTAATTCGGAGAATATAAATGCGTAAACATTATAAGGAAACAACAATGCAATTGTGAATAATAGTATAAAATAGTATAATATATAATATACCAAGAGATCAATTTACTTCTTGACTTAGGATGGTAAAACTCCCTGTCGTTTAGGGTGACGCAGGTGCTGTCGGGGCATGGCTGCTTCGGCAAGTACCTGTGCCGCATAGACAGGGAGCCGGACGCTCGGTGCCATCACTGCGTCTACGGCGGGGAGGACACGGCGCAACACACGCTCGCCGAGTGTGTAGCTTGGGAGGAGCAGCGCCGTGTCCTCACAAATGAAGTAGGAGGAGATCTGTCGCTGCCGGCCGTAGTGCGGAGGATGGTCGGTAGCGCAGAGTCGTGGGACGCAGTGGTGTCCTTCTGCGAGGACGTGATGTCGCAGAAGGAAACTGCGGAACGGGAGAGGGAGATCTCGACTCCCTTCCCCGGCCGCAGAAGGCGCACCGGGCGCAGGGGAAGGGCGGATAACGCCCTTTTCCGGCCCCCATGAATGGGTCCAGGGGCGAGGGACTTGGGGAAGTCCCCGCCCCCTATTCAATGGACCCGAGGCGGAGGCGCGTGCGGGTGTCGGCGCGCGCCTCTGAGGCGATGCACGGGGTAGTTAAACACCTCACTACCCCGTGCAGGAGACGAGGCCCGGACAGACCGGGCCAGCACTAGTGTGGGGCTGCGGAAGAATCTGGATTCCCGCGGCCCCGCGCGCACGTGTGAGAAGACACCGGGGTGGTGGTTTTAGCCGGTAGGAGTCCGGCATGCCCCTCCGCCTTTCCCCAGGCGGAGGTAGTCCATGAGGATTTCCCCACCCCGTAAAAAAAAAAAAAAAAAAAAAAGGATGGTAAAACTCATGATAAAACAGATAACAGAAGTATTTCTATGACAATCATCAGTATATATCAGCCTTCAAAGTGTACGTTGGGGATGCAACCGAGGGGAAACGTTTGTAAAGCTAATATCTGTTAATTATTATATTAGCGTGAATATCGTCTCTTGCAACGTCAAGCCAACATTATTGTTTGACGACCTTCGTGGCGTAACGGGAGTAACGGCTAACGCATGTCGAAACGCCTGCGCCTGCGCAGGTTACGGGTGCCGGGCGCCGGGTACTATTAACTATACTCCCACCCCACCCGCGTCTTAAAAGATCTCTACTACATATTTTGGGACAGTAAATATACCGGGACCAATCCTGTCCTAGCTTACTTAATTTTATTTAATTAAATCTTTTACAATGTCATTACAGTCATTAACCAAATAGACTCTGCAATTTAATGACACAAACTTATACATTGCAATGCATATCTCATGAATTTCCCCAAAAAACATGTAAAGATATTCAAATCTGGTGAATCCTCGTAGATTCTGTTCTGTATTTCTGTATTCTGTAGTTATGGGCTCTTGGAAAAGCACGTTGGTTTTATTGGCTGGCAAAGCAAATAACCGACGCCGTCTTAATCGTATAATAGCTATTAGGTCTTAGGTACATAAAAATTATGTATTATAATATAAGTAACACCAAAACCGAGTAACACAAAGACTGAAGTCAAAATATATACTTTAAAAAATCAGGAAGTCTGAAAATTCTTGAATTTCAATATCGTTATAATAATTATTTATCTTAGGGTAGGTAAAACGTAATATAATTACAAAAACGTTTGTAATTATGTATAAATAGCTCCTATTTCGTTATAATGACTGAAGCTATTAATAATTTTCCTGTACAAATAAATATAGTCGTTTATCATTTTTCAATTAACATTCATGTCGTGGTCACCTAATGTTTTGGTACGTAAAGTTACACGTGGATAGTTGATAGAATTGTATCAAAACAAATATGATACCAGAATTTTATTTTTAATTGTTGTCCTAGATATTTTATACATTGATATAAATATACATGATTATGCTATATTAAGGGAACTCTCAAAATATATAATTTTATTAAGAAGAAAGACAGAAGAAGAAAAAATATAATTTAAATAAGAAACTTGAAATGTAAAAATTACTTACGTCGAAAAATTTAATACGTGCTATATCCATTTTGAAAATATTCCTGGTCACAGATAATAAATTCACAAATGCAAACAAAATTTAATATTAAATCACTTGCATCGCTTAAACATGCAGTCACAACTTTCCAAGTTTATTAGAATCTAAAATATTTGTTCGAAAGTAACACATACGCGTCTTTAAATTCCGCATTTTAGTAGAAAAACAAATTTTGTTGTCACAATTTATGTTCAATGGATTTCGTCACTTTGCAACAACAACAACAACATTTATTTAGTACACGCATCTGGCAGTTCCCGCAAAGAAAAAACACACGCGTTTCTATCTGAATCCAACACCAACTTGGCAAAACACAAAATGAATAGTTTACTAACTAAAATATCTACATGTATAGCTGAGCTGAGTAACACGGTAGACAAGGATAGAAAATAATTCCATTCAAAATATGCGTTGTTAGAAAGAGATGTCAGTATTTTGTGAAGACGATCTTGGTATCCGGTATTCCCGTTTGAGATTTTTGTATTTTATACTGAGTAGGTAGGAGTTTTATCGGGCGAATTGTGGACTCTGTGGTCAGCATGACCTCTGCCGATAAAGGTAAAAAAGTAAAAGTGTCATACGAAAATGTATGCCTAACATTTTTCTTTGCTCTCGTAAGATAACAGATAAGGAAATGAGCGTGCAATGATTTTGTTTACAATGTGCATTACTATGCTGATTACGGTGCTAATTTTAGAACATAAAAGCACATTTTCAAATTAATTATTTCAGGTGGACATACTTAAATATTCTAAGTTCGTTTTACGTTATTTCGTTAGTCATATTTCTGAATACTCCTTTCCAATAATCTAGAAAAGCGATCGTATTATTGAAAAAAATTAACATGACACAATCAAAGAGTAAAGGAATATTGGTCATCATCATCATCATTGCGTTAAATCCCGGTTGCAGCCCAAACTCTCGCTTCGGCGCCCGGGGTCCGCTTTCCGACTTTTTCTTCCACTTCGCACGGTCTTCAGCATCCCTGGTAGTGAGCCCATTGGCACGCATATCACCCTTTACGACGTCAAGCCAGCACTTTTTGGGTCTACCCCTCCTGCCGGGACCCAGCGGAGGCGGCTTGGCCAGATATTTATTACCCACGTAAGCATCCGGTTGCCGTAAAACGTGGCCGTACCAACGGAGCCGACACTCTTGTGTAGTAAAGGAATATTGGTATTCCTACTATTTGGTTAGAGATAAACTTCTAAATGAAAACTCAAAAACGGCCTGTGAATACGTATTTTTAGTTAATTTATGACTTATTTACTGCGTTTGATGAGAGTTTGTATTCTCAGTAAAAGCAGTATAGGACAAACCTCAATCCGATGAACTGGCCCGCAGGATTGTTGATAGGGGCTGGATGGGAGAGATCAGAGAACTAAGGGAATATAATCTCCCGGTTTTATACTAATATTTTTAATACGAGTTATTTCTTTTCTTTTATGGACAGAGTTCAGCAGTTAGATAAAGCAGCCGATCGGATTACTGGTGATTACCGTTGCCTATGGACGTCTGCAACAACAGAGCCAGGGCCAACGCGCTGCCGGCAAAACTTTATAACGCCTTTATTGAAAAAACCTATATCGTACCGCGGTGGGCAAACCTCATCCGGAAACTCATTCCAAATCCGTACTTGATATGCATTTCGTAAATAAAAGAAGGGGCTCGAGGTGCTAATGAACGCCCAGCCGATAGTGGGCAATGCGGGATAGAAAAACGACAAAGGTAACGTTCTAAACAGCTCATAATACGGGGAATGTTCTGACGGTATACAAAGAGACACAATGTAGTGACATGCCGAAGGCCAAGGAGTGCGGAGTGCCGAAGGCCAAGCGTTTCTATACCGTCTGTGACTATGGGATACACAACAATGATTTATCTATCATTTTTTAAATTATATGGGCAAGTTAGCATTCAGTGACGTCACTATGCCCTGGTATCTTTGCCAGCAATAAGTTGAGCAAGATTAATGCCAGTAGCAACCTCCAGGTCGCACCTAAGACGTGCTGAGTGTGGGGCTTATATGTAGATGCCGCCAATGTGGGTTCCGTCAATGCCGTGGAGCATAGGTAAAACACCTGGTATACTCTAGTAACTTTATTATATCAGATGAACACCAGTGGGCACTACGGAGTGCCGGCGCGGACTGACTTTATATAATTATCTTATATCTTTAAACGAGCAATTCTCGTATATATATATATATATATATATATATATATATATATATATATATATATATATATATATATATATATATATATATATATATATATATATATATATATATATATATATATATATATATATAATTGGAATCTCGGAATCGGCTCCAACAATTTTCATGAAATTTAGTATGCGATAAATCAATCTAGGTATTATTTCTAGAAAATGTCATTTTATTCGCTTTTTTTTATTGGAAGAAAAATAACAAAAAGGTGGCGTTTGAGTAGTCCCAATTTAAACTGAAAAATGACTCTTCCTGACATCTATCGGCGAATAATAATACTATTTTTTTTAAATTGCTTTAACGACACAAAGCTATTCCAGCAGATGGCGTTGTTAAGTAACACGAAGTCAATGAGTGTTTGCTTTGAGGTTAGACTAAGAAAATCAATTGTTTATTTATATTATTTGTGTCTTCTTAATGCACGTGTTCACTTAAAAATGCCTAAACGATCTTGGAAAAAAACGCTTATAAACAATCTAACATCACGAAGCCGAAAAATACTGAGCAAAGCTCGGTCATCAATGGGAAAGATACACACTACTCGGTACAGTTACGTAAGTGTAGTACGTACATAACTGTCTGTATGTATGTGTGTGTGTGTGTTTCTACACTGAGTGCATTCTAGTAGGAGATGCTGAATACACTCCTCGCTCTCTCCGTCACAGCAGCACGTCGGGTCATTTTTCACTCTGAATCTATAAAGGTACGCCGCAAAGCCACCGTGACCCATCAAAACCTGTGTCCAGCTTGGTGTTATAGTTACAACCTTTATCAGTATGTACGCGTCTTGAACATGAGGATAAAACAGCTTGGTGACAGAAGCTGTCGCTGCGCAACGATACCTTTCATCCCATGCTAGGATAGTCAGTTTCCTTATCTCCGTTTTCGCAAAGGATATCGAGACCAGATGGTATGCTACTGGTTCCTTACTTTGCTCCGCTGCTTGCTTGCATATTTACAAAATTTATATCAAAGTTAAATCACACACACGTGAGCTGTTCGAGAGACCTTTTCCCATTTACATAGCAAAAGTAAGGATTGATATTGCTGTTAGGAAAAATTCAGGCGCTTTTCCATTTAAATAATTGCATAGCAACATAGCTACAATAATAATTTTATTACACCTGTCACGATTGATCGATGCTTTTGAAATATACAAGTAATAATATAAAAAAAAAACTAAAGTTCCATTTTTGTGGAGGTTTTTAGTTTTAATAAATAATATATTGAATATAATTGATCATTTTGAAAAATATGGCATAACTATCGAGTACATAAAAAATGCTATATTAGTGCATTAATTATTTTAAAATTTTAGGTTTTAGGTTACTATAAAAATATACTATACTATAAATATACTATAAAATAATAAAAAAAAAGGCTTAAAGACATTTTCACACTTCACTTAAACTAGGCTTACTTAACTTATTGGCGGCCACGGGGCTGGCCGGGACACTCGTCCGACTGCTCCCCAACATCGGGGGACCAAACCTACACTGAGTTTACACAAAAACTATACGAAGGGACCGTACGGTCACTGGCCCTTTACGGGGTCCCTGTTTGGGCGGAGCATCTGACAGAGCCATCAGTCAGAGCCATCAGAGGATACCATACGGTGTCCTTTAAGGCGGACTCGCTCCTCGCCGGATCCACGCCATGGGATCTCTAGGCTCGGCCTCAGGAGGCCGTCGCCCAGGGTTCTCGGCCGACGCCTCGTGAAATCGAAGTAAAGAAGGTACTCTCGGGGCACGGCTGCTTCGGGCGGCACCTGTGCGGAATCGCGCAAAAGAAACAAATGACTGCCACCAACGTGACGCCGGCGACGAGGACACGGCGCTCCACACCGTTCAAGTGTGCCCCACAGCCCACATGGGTATTGGAGCGCCGAAACCGATTCGCCCACTACCCCGCCGCCCGTTCCCACATGGGGAGTGCATCATTAATTTCCACCTCCCAAAAAAATGGTTGACTTAAATTATTAAACTTAGTTATTAAGTTTATTTCTTAAATTATTAAAATACTTCACACAAACTCGTATTAAACTAAGAAGGCGAAGCATTTAAAAAGCAATAATTAAATTGGGACTAATTAATGTCACTGTTCTAAAAAGCGTGGGGTGCTCGATATCTCTCTCTGCAGTCATTCCCTCATGGCTGAGGATCGCGGCCATCGTTGGATGTGGACATCGGTGCTGCGATGCACCTTGTTTTGATAATCTGCCTTCATCGATGCTTATCCGTTGCGTCTCTGATGACCGCGCATAATTTGGATATGAGGTTAGGGCCTTTATTTGATCGCACCATCTGGTTGGAGATCGTTCGCGGGCTCGTTTAGCCTCCGTGTTTCCAACTACAATAAGTTTTTCTACGCAATTATCTCCCTTCCTCACTACGTGGCCGAGATAAGACAACACTCTCTGCTCACAGGTAGTCGAGAGGCGTGTTTTGACACGAAGCTGTGAAATAATCGATGCATTGGTGCGTCTGGCAGTCCACGGTTTCCGTAACATACGCCTTGAGCACCACATCTCGAATGTTTCGATTCTTTGCCTTTCACGGGCTCGTATGGCCCACGTTTCGACTCCATATAAGAATGAGGAACCTCTTCCAGATGTTACTGAGTCGGGTCATGGCTTCCTTAGCCATACCAACACGCCTCCTTCTTTCCGGTGCGCAACCTCCATCGTTGTATATTATTGCGCCCAGATACATGTAGTGGTACAGCGTCGACCCCTGGGATGATGTTAGTAGTGGTAGGCAATATTCCGGCACGATCTACTATCATGATCTTCGAATTCCTCTTGTTTACCGCGAGACACATGCAGTTGCTCTCGGTCTCAAGCCTCTAAAACAACTCCTGCATGTCTTCTAAAGACGTCGTAAGGAAGACCGTGTCATCGGCATATCTGAGATTTGATATCCGTTTTCCGCCAGTCTGAAATCAATCGTTACAATTTTTTTACTAATTTCATTCCGAAATGCAGAGTTTAAAAATATCTTACAAAGCACCCCACGCTTTTATAACTGTGACATTAATTTTCTCGTCACTAATTTTATTATTAAATACAAAGAACAATTTTTTAAAATGCGTGTCTTCTAGTTTTTTGGTATTTATTTTTAACTTTTTAGTTTGATTATATAATTTATTGGTTGTCAGTTCCCAGTAAATATAAAATTTTTATTAATTTAACGCCATCTTCCCGCAGTTTTATTAATAAGGCGCCAGATGGCGTTTCGGCAGAAGGAAAAGAAAGCGTTAATCCTGATAAAGACTATCGGATAAAAAGATTAAATTTGTGAATTGTCGTGAGGTCTTAACAAGTATGCATAATTTTTAATGTTTTTAAAGTGAGAAAAAATCGAGTCCGAATTAATATGTATATAGCATGTAAAAAAATCATTAATCCTGAGGATCTCGGTAAGGATGATGATACAAACTATACAAATTATTGCATTGTCATCGGACTTTGATATGTGTGCAAAGTTTCAAATCAATCCGTCGCGTCGTTTTGAAAGGGGTGAAAATCACATTCAAAGATTCCGTTACACAGATGCATACCAACCCTTAAAGCGGGTTAAAATAGAGCGAGTTTAAACGCGCTTGATTGAACTATAAAATGAAAACGAATACTAGTTGTAAAAATAATTTGTTATTGCCAATAGATGTTTGGGTCATCGGCTTTGCTAAATTACAACCAGTTAATGTAAAGCGCCATCTGTTGAAAAGTTTTGGATTGAGAAATACATAAGCCATATATTTTATATATTCCTATTTACATTGTAGGTTTACACGACAAAAATTACCGATTGCAAGTACTAAGGAAGCGCCTTGTCAGATCTATAATACGTACGAAAGCAATTGGGCCCCTTGGATCCAATCATAGATCAATATAGTAAGAAGCATATTTTTTAATTTTCAGCCACGATAATTACCTAAAATAAATTGGAAAGGTCTAATTATAATTTCTCTTGTAAATTTCACGGCGTTTGATGGCTGAGTGGCCAACACCACGTTTTATCAACATCCGATAAGTCGCTGATCGGGCGACGCACTATGTGGGTCGCCGGTTGCCGGCTGCGAGTGTGTGTCGATTGTCGCAGATACTATTGTAAAATGGTTATTTTATTAAATTTCCAATATATTTTATGATGTTGACGCTAATTCTACGTTCAAATGGCTAAATGATATGATAAAAACAATAACATAATAAAAATCTGAAGTGCCCAGTGCTATTTTACATCCTTGCCAGGGGATAATCGAACGAAACCCTGTCGTAATACAAGTTTTTGTAATAATTTGTCCTATCTGATCTGAAAATTTAATTGTCAAATACCCTCATATAAGACAAAGAACGATTACCATAACATTACGAACTCCTAGACATTCAATCGGCGTCGGCCTGCCGTAAAAGGCGACAAAACAACCCCGTTCGTACCTGCGCCAGCAGTTCCAGCAGCCCTCTTTCCATCGCAAGCAGTATTGGAATCCTTGGTGTCGACATCACGAATGATGTACAGTTTAAGGGGACAATTGGAGGGTAAAGCTAAGCTTGCCTCCAAAAAGCTAGGTGTGCTAAACCGGTGCAAGCATATTTTCAGTCCAAGGCCACGGCTTGTGCTATACAAAGCACAGGCCAGACCGCATATGGAGTACTGCTCATATTTATGGGCTGGAGTACCCGCCTGTCAGCTCAGTCCCCTAGACTCCATCCAACGGCGCGCAGTTCGTGTTGTCGGCGATTCCATACTCACAGACGGTCTAGACACGCTTGGACTCGGAGAGACTTTGCGTCTCTTTTCGTATTCTACCGTCTGTACAACGGGGAGTGTTCTGAAGAATTATTTAGAATGGTGCCCTCTCTCGTCTTTCTACCATCGCGATGCCCGCCATCGGCTGTGTGTTCATCCCCTCTTCTTGGAGCGTCTTCTTTCTTGTACGAAACGGTTCTTAAGATCGTTCATGTTGCGTACTGTCAGGATCTGGAGAGAGAACATTAGCCGGATGAGCTTCCGGCTAATGTTTTCTCAGCGCGGAACGATTTATGATTCTTCAAAAAAGGCGTTATAAAATTTCTTCGAAGCCGGCAGCGCGTTGGTAATGCCTCTGGTGTTGCAAACGTCCATAGGCGTCGGTGACCACTTACCAGGGTAGGCCGTACGCCTGCCTGCTGAACTCTAGCTACAAAAAAATATCTATGTGGTAGGGCTCCAAACCCATCTGGATGACGACTACCCTTAGTCTATATGTAAGCAGCCATAATAACCTTGCGTGGTGTGTCGCAAACATCAATTGGTGACGGTAGCTGCTTATTATTAGGTGGGCCGTCAGCCTGTCTGCTGTTCGTTAGAAAAAAAAACTGGATAATTGCCTAATTCATTGTCTGAATTAAAAACAATGGTTGAAGATGCAGCATGTCCAGTGGCTACGTAAATTTTACGGTAAAAGCTCTTTTATGATTGTGTAAATGGGTTCGACTACCATAAGGGACAAAATATTTATAAGATACAAATGGTTTGTTTTGATATATTTGTATATCTCCGTAAATTATATTAAAAAAACTTATTCTTTAGCGTAACAAAACAAAAACCACACCGCTATTTTGCACCCTTCGATACTAGATGGCAGCACAGTCGCTTTACATCGCGCAATAATTTCTAAATTAAGTTTCATAAACACTTCGTATATTTAAAGATATAAGTGGTTTTTATGAATTAAACCCTATGAGGGTAGCAAATTTTTTTATTATCGATATATTGATATATCAATATATCCGATAACTAAATAAACTATGAGAATATGAATAGGTTGGGATGACATTGTCAAAAGTGAAAAAGAATATCGAATTATCGTCGTCGATATATAGGTCGGTCATATTCAAAAGATTTTGCGTTTTTAAAATAATATTGTATTTAGCTATATAATTTATATTAAATACTAGCATCTGAGTGTAGGGATAAAACGATACCACTAAGGTATCGATACTTAGACGGTATCGATTGAAAAGTATCGATACTTACTCTTATCGATCGACTTTTTGTATACAAATTAAACTAAAAGCTAAAAAATAATTTCCAATAAATTTAAAATAAGGATGGTGAGATTAACAAAAAATTTATTTTATTGTAAAAAAGGGTGGGGCGCTTGTTGTCAATTGTTATTTTGAAACTATCTTATAAAGACCCAAAAATTCCTTAATCCTGAGGATCCTGGTAAGGATAATGATACAAACTATAGACAGATTGTATAGTTATTATCGTATATAATATTATAATACAAATCTGAGTGGGGAGTCAGTGACTGGTGGAACTTTCTAGAACCTCATAGGATAGATGACCGTTTCTTTACGATAATAGCCGGTAATTTAGACGAATTCCCACGGAGCGGAATTACTTTTCTAATTCTATAATAGTTACTTTAAACGTTTCTATTTCGAATTTCCAAAGGTGCGGAATTGCTCTTTCGATCCTTTTTGGACAATAAATAAATTTTACAATGGACGATAAATGCGGGTTTTAAAACGTCCTGAGGTTGTAAAACATTTGGTGTCCAGAATCCCATTACCCCATTCAAAAACAATAATAATCATAAAACCCTAAACAAATTGCAAAACCCTAAACACACAAAAGCAAACAAAAGCCTAAAACTATTTGCGTTCGCCATCTGGTACAATTATAAACTTGCACTCGGAACGAAACAATGACAATTAATGAATGGATGAGTTTATTGAGTTTATAAGGCAAAGTCGATAGATATGAAGACCCCAACACAAGATGGCGACTTTTTTTCTTTCGGCATAGACAAACAAGCTTAATTAAAAAAAAGAACATGTTAAAAATTCAAAAAATTATATCCAAAAGTAATTCTTACAGAGTAATTAAAGCGTTTTCTGTGTCAATTTTAATACTTGTTAAAATGAATTCGTGATATTGGTTTATCGATACGAGTACTTTTGACCGATACCTAATTGATACTTAGTTTTAAAGAATCGATACCAAAAGTACTTGGTATCGGAATGAATGTATCGAACTTTGATTATATACTTGGTTTATAATCTAAGGTATCGAGTAAGTATTTGTATTTACTGGTATCGTTTTATCCCTGAGTGCCCTTTCAAGCTTATTAAGATGGAGTGTGTAGGAACCACCCCAAACAGAAATGCTCAGTATCGTATGATGGACAAACCCTTAGCATTAAAAGTAGTTAAGAGTAAGTCTTGAGATGCAATATATATTTTCTAAACACCCATAACAGCTTTCGAACTCTGTAAGTGACAAGCTCAATATTTTTATGCCATTTACACAAGTCATCCACAATAACACCTAAATATCTAATACCTAAAAAACCAAGGCCGTATCATCTGCGAAGCTAAATAAAAATCCGTTATTAAGCTTCACGTGAGATAAATCATTAATGTAGATCAAGAATAGGGTTGGCCCGGGTATACTACCATGAAGCAATTCGAAAAGTATGTTTTGATGTTTACTATAATGATCATCTATATGTACTACTTGTGACCTTTTATCCGTAATGTAAACCACGTATGCCTAGCCTTTCTATTTTCTTAAGGAGTATGGGCACTGAACCAGTATCGAACGCTTTTTTAAGGTCAAGAAAGACATTTAATACCTTTTTCCTACTATCAACAAGTGACGTTACTTAGTTAATCAAGTGGTGGACTGCATCCTCTGTACTCTTGCCTTCGCGAAAGCCGAATTGACTATCGGCTAATAATTTATTAGCTTCTAGGTACTTCATCAAACTGTTGTTTAAAAAAAATTCAAAGAATTTTGAAAGTACAGGCAATAATATGGGATAATAATTATTAATTTTGTTTGGGTCCCCTTCTTTAAGTATGGGATGAATTAAACTCTTTTTAAAAGCATCTGGAATATTCCTTTGGCAATACATAAGTTACATAACTAGTTAGACAGGTACAATTATAGTTCTTGCCCTCTTAACTAAATTAGTTGATATACCATCCCAACCACATGCACTGCTGTCCTTTAAACTGATAATTATGGAGTTTATTTCTAATTCAGTACATTCTATAAATGCCATGGAAGTTGGAGTAGGATCAGGTAATTTTGATTTTGATATGCTATTATTTTGATAATATTTAGAATCTATATTTGTTTGAGCCAGATTTTTACCAATAGATGAAAAATAATTATTAGCCATATTAACAGAGATGTCAGGGTTATCACCAACATTTAAAATTTCAGATGCAGATGTATTCATTTTCATTGTATTTTTAAAGCTTTTAACCTTATTCCACAACAACTTACATAATTTGTTTTGACTTTATTCAAGATTTTATTATAATAA
Organism: Malacosoma neustria; assembly: GCA_963693495.1. Taxonomy (NCBI): domain Eukaryota; kingdom Metazoa; phylum Arthropoda; class Insecta; order Lepidoptera; family Lasiocampidae; genus Malacosoma; species Malacosoma neustria. Next base: position 18,527,794 of record OY856386.1, read on the forward strand.
TTTCTGTAACGAACAAAGTTATTTTAATAATAAGGTGACTGATCACCTTATTATTAAAATGATACCGATCCTGAGATCGTTTTTTGATTTGAGGTGAAGCCTGTCTCCCAAACGCTCCATAAGAAGTATAACTTCAAAAACTCATGTTTATATCTAATTCAGGGAACAAATTGTCTTTAAAACATAGGTACATACAAAGACTTTAGTTTTATATGTAAAATTTACGCCAAATATATTCAGAAAACTTCGGATCCAACCGGGATGAAACGCATGTAAAAATAAGTTTAATGTTCATCACAAAGTAATTATTGCGTGTTGAATCTACGCGAACATAATAGAAACATGTTGAATAGACTATGCCCCTAAAGGAGGCCCAAGAAAAGGCTGAAATATCTTACTGTACCTACGTATACATCCTGATTTATAAAGAAAAATTAGTCATTTTCCAAAAACTATAAACTTCGGAATATAACTGTAACATTACAAAAGTAATACTAGAAAAACTCCTTTAACAATTGTTTCAGAAAACACTTGTACAAACAGTTTTGAGTTCGTAGATCTAATACGACTGTGGTGGAAGGCACGCGCGCACTCAACTTAACTCAAATTTAAATGTTTTTTTTTTTATACACTTATTGTGCAAACTATTTTTAACTTGCCAAATTTTAAAGAAAATTTTGAAGAGAGGTTATTAAACAAAAATGTTTTATTTGTAACTTAACCCGTGTTGTGTTACGTGAATATTTAGTATAACTTTTTAATATATTCTAAGCGGAACACTACGTTATCGAAGAATATATGAACATTAGAATCAAGGGCCAGTCTTGGAAATGGGAAATTCTCTTGGAAAATATCATTTTGACATTTACGACCCGAGCGGTAGGAACAAACTATTGGTTGTAAATACTAGTTTGTTCGCCCCGGCTCGTGTCGTTCTATGTCATATTAATTCGTCGGTTATCAGCATAACGAATGACGAGGACACGTGGTTGAACCTGCTATTAATTACATGTAAGTTTTATTATTGTCTTATTTGCTCTCTAACCGTTCTGGATTGCATTCAAGTTTCGCTTGTGGTCCCCCAGTGCATATTGTCAGGACAAAACTCAGGTGCACCTTTTTGCACTTCTGTCCTTAATAATTTATATTGTTGTACAAAGTAGCAGAATAAATGGATGTAGCAAAATTAGATTATTGCAGGGATGAGTATCGCCTGCTTCTCAAAACTAAAAAAATATAAACCAAACGTGCACTACCTGTGAGCAAGCAGAAGAATTCATTTATTTTTTATAAATCACAAAAGCTGGGCTGAGCCTATTTTTGTAGGTAGGTAGAAAATATGCTCATACGGTAATTTGAAAGAAGAAAGAAAGCAATGTTTTGTTTAGGACATAACATAATGTTGATAATACATTGAATATGTCCCAAACTTAGATCCAAGCTTAGCATTGTATCAGCTACAACCGGCACTCAATTTCTAGAAGTCTTCCAAATAAACTCAATAACATGTATTCAAAACACTACTGTGAGTGAACGACATCATTGTAAGGATTCTTACATTTTGAAATTATTATTTTTTTTTTTTATTGCGTAGGACAGCAGACAGGCTGACAGCCCGCTTAGAATTTAGCAGTTACCGTCGCCTATAGGTGTTTGCAACGCCAGTGGCATCGCGAACACGCTGCTGTCCCATAAGGGTACTTAACAACAAAGGTAATTAACAACAAAGGAGACACCGTTTCTTTTTTTGCGGTCAGTCGGGGTCGTTTGTCATAAAATGTAACAAGACAACCCTAGCTTGGTGATAGGTCCCCAAGCCATTCTAGATGTCAACCACCCCTGCTCTATAAATAAGTCGCCATAAGAATCTTGGGTTGTGGTCCGACATTAATGACCCAGATTCTAATAACTCTATGTGGACAGCAGCGTGTTTGCGGTGCCCCTGGCGTCGAAAACAGCCATAGGCGACGGTAACTGTTGCTATTAAATGGAACGTCATCCTGTGCGCCGTTGTTCAATCAGCACCAGGCCAGGTTTCGAGCCATCAGAAGGTATTCTGGCTCACTAAGCGGATTAACTTAACACCTGAAACCACTGTCCACGACGCTTTACACTCTGCTTGCGATAGGGGCAGATGGCGGCAAATAATACGCAACAAAATACTCTGTCGAGATGATCACGACCCTCAGCGCTGAGGAAACCGACGCGAGGAGGAGGAGGAAGCGGATTAAAGACGTACAATTATTTTTTTACGATATTTGTCGTAATTTAAGAGATCTACAATGAGCAAAAAGTCAGAATGTATACCCTCAATTCTAACGAAGCCGTCGGAGAGATGGAACACGGTCATCCTTTCTGTGTCTGTTATGGTTTTGTGGAGTACATTAATATGTACTCTAGGATAACTCATATGTATAATAATTTTGTCACGAGATTTCTCAGAGCTAAAAATATATCATTACTTTCCGAAAAGCACTTGATCACAAATTCAAGATAGTAACCAGGCTTGGATAGTCAGAAGTTAACTATTCTTTATAAAAGCTGAAGAGCTCACTTAGCTCAGGCCTGAACCACTATTGTGTGAATTTGAAACACACAACATTATTGAATTCACAGCATTATTGAATTTCTTACCAAACTGGTGCTCCAAATGTAACAAAATATAAAAACAGTGTGTAAGTCCAAAGATTTATGGATAAAAAGGTCTATTTTTTTTAATGCTGTAGGACAGCAGACAGGCTGACGGCCCGCTTAGAATTTAGCAGTTACCGTCGCCTATGGGTGTTTGCAACGCCAGTGGCATCACGAACACGCTGATGTCCCATAAGGGTACAGGAACTTGGGTCACTAATGCCGGAACACAACACAAGGTTATTATGGCGGCATACGACCAAAGGTGGTCGCCATCCAGATGGGTTTGAGGCCCTACCACGTAGCTAGAATGGGTTGTTTTCTCGCCTTTTACGACAGGCCGACCCCGGCCACAGAGGTTAGTATTCTTTCTCCGCCCCTGCACGAATAAAGTCAAATCGAAGCTATATCGAAGCCAAAGCAATTTCAAGTTTAAGGCCGACTTGCACAACCAATCACTAAACCGATTTAGCGCTAAACTTATTTAAATCGTCATTCTGTCCCTGTCAAATGTTGTCAATGTGACAGGGACAGAATGACGGTTTAAATAAGTTTAGCGCTAAATCAGTTTAGTGATTGGTTGTGCAAGTCGGCCTAATTATTTTTAATTTCGGCTGATACTTCAGTTCATACATTTAAGAATTAGTATTAGAAGTTATTTAGAATTTACATTTAAGTTTTATTAAGATTAAATTACTACTAGAATAAATGAATTTTCATGTATAACAGGATTTAGTGGCAAACTAAGTTTATTTTTAAATATTATCTAACTCTACATTGTAGTAATAAAAAAATTGTTATCAGTTTGGCTGTATGGATTACGAAGTAACAACTGTCCTGGCCTGAAATAAGGATAGAGCTGCTGTATAAGTGATAAAGGTGACAAATGTTTTACAAAACTTGTAAACGCTTTCTTTAATAAATGTTATTTTTAAACAAAGCAACGACGCTTAACAATTATTTCGATACATGTGTTCAAGTTGGTCTACTTATCGAAACGCTTAACTCGTTTATTGTTTAAAATTTTCAAATATTACCTGATTATGGCTGCAATATCGTTTCCATTGTTTTTATAATAATCTAAGATTTCAACTCTACAGGTCAAAGGCCAATTCAAAATGGCTTCTAAAAATATAGGTATATATTATTAATAGCATGTGTTAAAAAAAATTGCACACGCGTCGTCGTTACACCCGCAGGACATCAGTAGGCGACATCTATTGCCACTATTTTAATAATATTTAAGTACTGAGGAAATAAGTTATGTAACGATACTTAACACAGACTTAGGGGAAGATATTAGTTTTGAGGAGACGGGAAAACCCATAAGGTTATTAGAATGTAGCATTGCAATGTATGGCAAATAAATAATAAAGAATCAGGACTATGTCCAGAGTTCCAACGCGTCATAGAACCCCATGCACGCAATATCTAGGTTATCTGCGCCATAACCTACTTCTATGACGTAAATGCATTAAAACCCAATGCACAAAACGTTCATTACAATACCAAGTTTTCCAAAGCGTAAAATTATCCGCGACTCTTATCACAGCTATAAAAGATTTCAACTATAAAACTACGAACGCTGTTTTCTAGCAATAAATTACTATCGAGTAGGCTGCTGTCGGTCCTTGGGTCTATATACGTATTAAGTTCAGCATTATGCTACCTATTATTAGATAAAACTCTTATACTGTACTTGCCTTGAGAGGAATACAAAAAGACATCGGGCTACTTTTGATTTTTTTATTGCTGTAGGACAGCAGACAGGCTGACGATGTTTGCGATGTCAGTGGCATCCGCTGCTGTCCCATAAGGGTACAGGAACTTGGGTCACTAATGCCGGAACACAACACAAAGTTATTATGGCGGCATACTTAAGACCAAAGCTGGTCGCCATCCAGACGGGCTTGAGGCCCTACCACGTAGCTAGGCTTTTACGACAGGCCGACCCCGGCCGCAGAGGTCAGTATTCTTTCTCCGCCCCTGCACGGATAAAATTAGCTGTTGGGGCGCCTCACTCGCCACCTGATTTCTTACACTGCTAAAATCGAATAATTGTATACTTTCATATGTATTCTTCTTTCTAGTTATATGTATACTTTTTAGATATTTTCGAGAGTTATGTTATGTCAAGACAAAAGATGTAAGAATATTATTCGGAGCTGTCACTAAATTATTTTATATTATATAAGTTTTGTAATTATTAATTATTTATATCACTCAATAACATGATACACACCACCATTAAAAATAGTGAGCCAGTGAGATTCCCGTGTTTGATTAAATCTCTCGCTTAGAGAATCTACCCCATAGGAGGTCCGGTTAATCCTCCAAACTGTCATCTCAACATCCACACCCTTTTTCGCCATAGCACCAACGGTTCTGAAGTTGCAAATACGTAAGTTTAAATAACTTTATTTCTCACAAGAACTTTACAGCTCGCTTGAAAAGAGATTTACATTAAAACAACATATGCTACATTAGATATGACATGCCTTTACAATATAATAGTTTGAATTTTCTATTATCAAATGTTGTTAATTACAAATTGTTTGAGTTTCTATTTAAATATGTAATTTTTTTTACAGTTTTGTAAGTCCTGTGGCAGTTTGTTATATAATTGAACACCTTCAAACATAATACTTTTTTGTCCATAGTGTGTTCATGGAGAGCTTGGCAGAAGTTTTTTTTTTTCTATTGTATTTATATGTTCTACTAGTAAATTGGACGTTAGATTGTATTTAATTTTTCTTTGTTATTATTTTATTTATTAATGTACATGTGTTATATATGTATAGTTGCGATATATTAAATGATTTAGTTTTCTGGTATAATAGCTTTGTAGGCAGACCGATAGATCGATAACGGCTGTTATTACTTTTACATAATGCACTATTTTATAGGTTACTAATAAAATGTATTTTCCATCTAATTCAAAACCCTTTGTTCCATAAACTATAGGCATAAGCGATAAAATTTTATGTGCAGTCGCTATCGGATAACAATTGTGAAATTTCTTCCTTAATCAAATGAATGAAATCAAAATCAAATTAAACGAATAAAACGATTTATTAGATACGAAATATCAGGAAACCACAATTTTTAAAAAAAAGGGTTTAGTATATGCTAATATGCTTTGCAATGTTGACAATGATAATGAATGAATAGTTTAAATTTGGCATGAATAGGTAGATCAAAGTATATAAGAGGAAACGAGCAAACTATCTTCTCTTATGGAGGTTAGAAGGGCTTTCATTCATATTTGTAGGATCAGTATGTTATACGGCCAACGACCTTCTGATAACCAAATATAACCACAACCGTTTCATATTTTTCTTTGATCAAAAATAGGATGTGTCACGGATAAGCTCCGACAACAACGTTCATTAATTTAAAGAAAGAAGAAAGCAAGAATTTTATTTGTCAAAAAGTAACAACGCATAACAAGATCGCACACATATAAACACAAACTGACTGTTACATTTTAACAAACGAGGCTGACATCTCAGCATTATGCTATGTCGGAGTTACTGACACAGCGCTGGTTTTCAGTGTCCGCCTACCAACACCTATTACCTAATAGACCCAGCCGCATTATTACAATTCATATTATTACATATTACAATTTCGGGGACTATATACATAACTCACTACCTTCTCATTACTCGTACCTGCACAAAGATGACCAACATGCTGATATGTCAAATCAGGTACACTTAATTCTCTCCTAATATTTTAGGAAATTTAAATCTTGTCATACGTTGGGGCAATATTCTATGTCGCCGTCTGCCATGTAAATACAAATTGCAATAATGTATATTGTCTTATTTTACTTATTGCACGTCATACATTTTATATTCTAGGCAAATAGTAAAGCATGTAAGGATACCAAAAGCCGAGCAATGGTAAATGTAAATAGGACAGCAGCCACTTGCAATATGATAAGGGGACGTGTCAATGCGAATATGCTCGACGAAAAGACGAGCTAGGTTACTTACTGAACAGTATTAATCAGAATCTATTCATTTATGATTTAACTTGGCGCTAAATAATTGATGATATATGAAATGTGTTACTTCTAACGGATTATTATTTAAATGCATTTTATTTCTTATAAATGGCTTTAATTCTTTAACAGTTTTTAACTATTAAAATATCTTCGTTGTCTATATTGTCTGGCATCTATAGTAGGGAGATAAGACTAATGTAAGGAAATAAAAGATGTGATTTCCATATTTTGTTTTATTTTAACACCATTTGCAAACTTCAAAACTCATTTTTGAAATGTATCCGCTTGGAGTTTATTTACTTACCAATCATGTCACTATTACCGATCTCTGAAGAGAAGATACTACATTTATCAAACCCCAGGCTTCGAAGCAGAAGTATAGCTGTATCCAACTATGGTAATCATATCTAAAATAATTAATATTACAAAAGTATGACTGATTAACATTTTCTATTTAAGACAAGTAGCAAAACATAACAGTTTGGAGTCGGAAATACGGTGAGAATTGTCACTAGGCTAACTAAATTAAATGCTCAATCTAACTGAGTTTTTTTTACGAGGGCATCGCCGTCCAACACCCAATCTTATAGTTATAAGATGTTAAAATTAATTAATTGCAATACTGGCCACAATACACAATCTATTTGCAAATATGTAAACTAGAAAACGACATATACTTGTCATATCATATACTTTGACATTAACTGGATTGTAAGAATAAAAAGATTATTGCTCAGTTTGCGTATTTTCTTAAAGTAGTTCTGGAATTACATAAATACTTTCATAAATTATTAGTAAGGAAAACCAACCGGTGCTTATTTACTTTTTATGAACTACTATGGTCTAAGATCCGGCTGCAAGATTACCACGTTCATCGAGTATAAGAACGATTTTTTTTTTCCTGAAATTACGAATAAATTAATACACTGGCTATCACCGTCCTGAAAAATTAATTAATTGTAATTCAATGAATCATACATGAAACTAAATTTTGATTCGCAAAATAGCAAAAGTGTTTTCAGTTATTCGTAATTTTATAAGAAAACTAGATTTTATTCATATTCTGTCTCTATGTCATATCTGTATATTATCAATTATCCTCAAAGAATACTAGTCTTATATTAGACTAGAATGTAACGTCTTTACAATACTAATACTCCACAGGACTTGAGTGAGAAGCCAACGAGATTATAATGACGTCATCTTTGTAACCTTCAGATGCCTTTCCCGCTGTTGGCCAGAATGTGATGGTCAGCGATGGCTGCAACGGCATACCAACTAAAACCCTGATCACCATCCAAAGCCTTATGTGGTCCATTAACCATTAACCTAGCATTTGTATATAATTTCTTTTTTATTATATAATTAGGGGATTTTTATAATAAATAAAAAAATTATTGCTGTAGGACAGCAGACAGGCTGACGACCCGCTGAATTTATCAGTTACCGTCGCCTATGGGTGTTTGCAATGCCAGGGGCATCGCGAACACGGTGCTGCCCCATAAGGGTACAAGAACTTGGGTCACTAATGCCGGAACACAACACAGGGTTATTATGGCGGCATACTTAAGACCAAAGGTGGTCGCCATCCAGACGGACTTGAGGCCCTACCACGTAGCTAGGGTGGGTTATTTTGTCGCCTTTTACGACAGACCACCCCGGCCGCAGAGGTTAGTATTCTTTCTCCTCCTCTGCACGGATAAAAATATCATGTTAGCCCCATTTTACCCCAATTACTGATTACTTATATTTTAATTACATTCACGTTACACAATCTGTTAGTGATTGTAAATATATACAGCGGCAACAGAGAGCGGTCTCAACAGGAAGTTCTGGAAAACACCTAATTGCCACAAATTGACCCCCAGAAACCGCACAAGTCGCTCCATAAGTTCTTTTACAATAACTTTTCCACGGTATGAACAATTAGGACTGCTGCTCCTGCTCACTATAATAAAGATAAAATTAATTTATAGAATGTGTCGCAATCTATGAGCGCTTACACACATTCCTTCTATCAGTCTCACTATTGGCAAACCAGTGGATATGCCTTTTTCTCTAGATAGTAAATTAAAATATTCCTTCCATCATCATCATCATCCTTGCGTTAAGTCCCGGTTGCAGCCCAAACTCTCGCTTCGGCGCCCGGGGTCCGCTTTCCGACTTTTTCTTCTCCACTTCGCACGGTCTTCAGTATCCCTGGTAGTGAGCCTATTGGCACGCATATCACCCTTTACTACGTCAAGCCAGCACTTGTTGGGTCTACCCCTCCTGCCGGGGCCCAGCGGAGGCAGCATGGCCAGACATTTGTTACCCACGTAAGCACCCGGTTGCCGTAAAACGTGGCCGTACCGACGGAGCCTACACTGTTGTAATTTATCCGCAATGTCACGGACATGAAGACTGCCGCGAATGCGGGAGTTCCTAACGCGGTCCTTCCGCGTCACTCCACACATCCACCGCAGCATATTCATATCCGTGACACGCAGCTCTTGCTTGTGTCGCTCTAACACCGGCCACGTTTCACAGCCGTATAAAAGGACAGGCCTAATGATGGTCTTATAGACCTGTCCCTTCAACTTTACCGGCATCTTGGGGTCACAAAATATTCCTTTCATTCCTTGTAATATTATTCTTACATAATATTTAATATCTTATTTCTGAATACATAAGTGTAACATTCGCTTAAAAATATGAACATATAAAGAATCTCCATTCAGATTAATGTTTCGGATATTTAGTAAACGTCGCGCAGGAACTCCAATTACAGGTCAATACTCCGCTCCGCGAGACAGTATTGTCAGACGCCAATTAGGTTTTATGATTCATTTATTTACTTATGTATTAAATATTTAAATTTAATTCTCTTAAAACAGACGAGCGGTATTTATTCCGGCAATCACTATGAGACTTGGCTTTCGAAGTTTTGTATACGTATTAACTTAAAAAAGCCTAACAAGTGTTATAGGATACTTCTGGTAAGCGTTTCTTCCCTACTAACGTTTTATAGTCCGAATGACGTCATTGAGACAGTACAGCCACATCGTAGGTAAAATGACCCCACTCAAACAGCGCGTAGTAAGAAGGGGGGTTCTTCTTGGTCAAATTTTTCATTACTGAAGATCGTGTCCTTTAAAATTCACCGTGGCCTGTCTCGTAAGCTGTTTCCACTTCGTCCGGTCCTCAGCTTCTCGGATAGCGGTTGCTATTGGGAGTCCAGTGAGGACGGTTACCTGGTCACACCATCGGCTAGGTAATCGGCCACGAGGTCGCTTTTCTTCCACCTTGCCCATCACGATCAGCTTATGTGTGCAAGCAATGCGACCAAAGTACCCAAGAATCTTCCGATAATAGATTGTTGAGAGCCTGACTTTATTGCGAAGCTGATCCAGCTGCTGAATAGGGTAGTTGCTGTACCCTTATGGGACAGCAGCGTGTTCGCGATGCCACTGGCGTTGCAAAACCTATAGGCAACGGTAACTGCTAAATTCTAAACGGGCCGTCAGCCTGTCTGCTGTCCTACAGAAATAAAAAGACTATTCACATAGCACCATCTAGTGTCAAAGTAAGCAGATGAATGCTTATGTTATGGGTACGTTTTTTTGTTCTTGATGTATGTATATTGACCCTCGCTAGGAGGCCTGCGGCGGTTTAGTATGGTACTCCACTGTAATGCGGCCCACACGGTGACAAGGACGTACGTCGCTGGTATATCCACTAAAACTAACTCAGTGTTTCTTTACCACCCAACGTCCGGGAGGGGATAATTTGGTCCGGTTAATATCCAAATTCGTAACGGGAATCGAACTTATGACCCTCGTAGGCGTTCCAACGTGCGAAAGCCGTTGAGCCACTGAAGTTTTCAGTGACTAAACTCCTGCGTAGTTTTTTTAAATTTTCTTTTACCTGAGCAAAAGACTAGAGATAAAAGTTAATTTCACGGAGATGAATATGCTGCGGTGGATGTGTGGAGTGACACGGAAGGACCGCGTTAGGAACTCCCGCATTCGCGGCAGCCTTCATGTCCGTGACATTGCGGATAAATTGCAGGAGTGTCGGCTCCGATAGTACGGCCACGTTTTACGGCAACTGGATGCTTACGTGGGTAACAAATATCTGGACATGCTGCCTCCGCCGGGCCCCGGCAGGAGAGGTAGACCCAAAAAGTGCTGGCTTGACGTCATAAAGGGTGATATGCGTGCCAATGGGCTCACTACCAGGGATGCTGAAGACCGTGCGAAGTGGAGAAGAAAAAGTCGGAAAGCGGACCCCTTGCTTAGCAACAGAAATAATACGCTACTTCTAACGACTCCATAGGAAAGTAAAATGGCGACTACTCTTGTTTCTGTTTGCTTACATACAATCTGGCACCTAAAAAGTGTTGGCACGACGTCGTAAAGGGTGATATGCATGCCAAGGACTCACTACCAAGGTTGCCGAAGACCGAGCGAAGTAGAGAAGAACGAAGCGAAGTTTAGGTTGCAACCGGGATTTAACACTGGGATAATGATGCTTACATACAGTCTGGCTGCAGAATACGCCAATAAAATAAAATATAAACTTCAAAAGGTTTTTTGTATTCCATTAAGAAAAAAAAACAAATATTTCATAACTTCATATATATTTCATGTGCCTTAAAAGATAAGCTTAAAATTCTATATACACAAAACTTTCTTCCATACATAAATGTATTTATAAATATTTCTCTACTAATTAAAATACATTAAGTATATTTCATGATTTGAGCTATGTATCAACGGACATATATATAATTATTTTCACTATTTTTTGAAAATCTCTTAAAAAAAAACACGCAGTTATAATTCAAGTGTCATTTCGTAGCATCATTACATTACATCATTCTAAGGGAGGCTGCCCACTATACCAGTGCCTTATAAGTGACGGGCACGAAAAGAAGAAGCTGTACCTTCGCTTCATGAAATTCAATATATGATCTATATAAAATTTTATATTGAAAATAGCTGGACACGGCAAACTTTGTTCTGTCATATAAATAAAAAAAAAAAACAGAACTTAATTACGTTCACCCCAATATCACCCTACGTTTCTTTTTCGCGATGAAAAGTAACCTATGTCCTTCTCCAATATCCAATTTATCTATACCGAAATCAAAATTGGTTCACCGGTTTAGAAGTCAAAACGTAATATAGACAGACAGACAGAATTACTTACACATGTATATAAATATAATGATAGAGATCTGCAGTTGTGCGCGCATCACAAAACTACTGGAAAGATTTCAATTAAATTTCCTAAGTTTTATTCGTAGACACTTGGCACTTATCTAAAAAAAATTATATCTCCATTTAATATAAAGTTATTAGGGTGATGTGTGTTTTTTTCCCGCGGAGGAGGGGGGCAAGCGGTGTAGCGCGCATGCGTAGGAGAAAAAAAAACTGTTAATATATCAAGCAACGCGGATGAAGTCGCGAGTACCAGCTAGTTTATAATATTAGTATGGATGGATTTTGATTTGATTTGATATGACCGTTCTAATTGAATTGTTGACACTTCGTACATCTTTGCTACCCGTCTCCAAGCCCTATCACTGCTGAATCTTGATATTGATCTATATTAGATCTATATTAGATTATATCCACAATAACTTATTGCACACTTAACCTATCACATTCAGGACACAGGTGAAGATTGAACTGAGTGAACTCAGTCATACCTCATGAGCACACCGCTTAAAATATTGTTAGGAATATCGAACTCAAAACTAGCTTATTGGCAACACTGACTAATATTTAAATAAAATAAAACAACTAAAGAGAGTTTCCATCACTTCCGGCACAAGCGGTCGGATGTGGCGGCGGCCGGATGTGGCGGCGGCCATTGGCGGATGTCGTATTATTTGGCGGCTGCACCGGATGTAACGGCAGCCATATTATTTAACAGCTGCAAGAGACGGCGTCTGGGAGGGCGCTAGTGCACCGAGTTCGCCCCACCTTCGCCTTTATAAGGAGCAGCGCTGTTGAGCTGGGACGCATTTCAAACGAATGCGTCTTGGTGCACGGATCACTGTCTCTAGACAGTCAGTACTGCCCAGTTATTGGACGTGGAACGTTGTCTCAGGCAATTAGTACTGTCCTTATTGCGGTGGGTGCGTGGAACCCTGTCTCTGACAGTCAGTACAGCCCTAGGTGACCGCCCTCACTGTCACGTGACTAGTTATTTAATTTGTATATTGCCATATCTGAGTTGTCCCTTTGATGTCTGATCATAACCGGACAACAATATAACCACTATTACAACAGGACGTACTGCAACGCCAACTTTCTCCTCGACACTTTGCTACTATATATTTGATAATTGATAAATATTTACGTAAATTTTTATATGTATTTTTTTTTCACACAAATGTTTATTCACAAACATAAAGTTTTTGTTCAAATTGTAACAATAAAATTATTTACAATATATAATTAAGTTTTAATTGAATAAGGTGATGATACTACTTTTCTCACTTGACAATGGCTAAAAGCACTAAACGCACGAAGCCATGAATAACGAAGAAAAGGCTACGTTTTAATTATCTGAAATCTATATTATATCTGTACGGACGCAATGAGATCGTAAAGCATTCTTTTGATTAACTATCAATGATCTATCAATTTAATATTATTTAATAATTTTGGCGCGTATTTCGAAAATACATTTTTTCCTAATAATTATAAATATCTCACATAAAACTGCTTCCAATAAGGGTTATTACATACTGAACGACAAATATTCTCGCGATTAGAGAGAGAGGTCAAATTATATTTCCTTATTACGCCATGTATATCTTCTGGAAGCTTCTGTGAGCTTGTTTCGCTTGCAAACATCCTAACTTCTTTACTATTATTATTAATGTAAACTTTCTTGATTTTTTCACCCTCTTCAATGTTCTTAAAAGCGTTTCATCAATGTCAATGTCGAACATTTCACTCAAAAATTTGATTTTTATAGTGACAAATGCCGTCTGATCGACCAACTACTTTCCGACCAACTCCGGAATGATAAACAAATGATCCTTTGCTGGCAGTTACATTTTATATTTTGTTGTCTCGTATGCACTGACCCTTAATGTAACCTATTAATAATATATATTCGTAAATACAATCATATTTTACTATTATATTACATTACTTATTGCATAATTTTTCCTACGTCCAGGATATTTTTCAATAATTTATTTTATATTATGCCTATATTCTTAATCAACTATAATTTAAGTGACCGAATCCATTCAATTTATATCCCTAATTTTATATCTTCAATGAAAAGATTAATAAAGATTTTCAATACTAAAAAAAAAAACTATGCAAAAACAAAATACAATACAAACTGGTGAATTTTAACTAAACATCACAAAACATAGATGGCGCTTTTCGATAATCAGATCTTTTTATAAATTCATTCAATTTCATAATTCGAAATGAACAAGTTTTCTATGGAAATATCTCAAAATACATTTGAAAACATTCGTTTTGACGAAATGCTAATAAAAGACCAAGTCAACTTTTAACAACTAATTATTTATTAACGTTGTACACTTTCAAACTACGATGAAGATTTTTTAAACCTACGATCGCATGAATGTATGTACTACATTAAAAGAAATATCTAACACAACACCCCGCCGGTGTTTATAACGAGTCAATTCACCTTTGACAAGTGGACTCGTCATACTATCCATTCCCACTAAAGGGAGGCCGAAGCCATCATTGGGGCGTTATTATTATAGATTATGTAAAAACTGGAAATAAATATAATTCAATAGAACGCATAAAACCTTTTAAATAAACAGATAACGATAATTTTAATATATTTTATGTGATATTATTTAAGAACATTATAATAGTTAATGTCTTTGTACATGTCCTGACAAGACGATATTCCCGAGGAAAAGTATTTTGGTAATGGGACCTCTAATTTATAATAAAATATCTAATGACATTTAAAAAATTAAACATGACATCATTTAAAAATAAACTAAAAAAATTATTGACGGAAAAATGCTATTAGTGTGGTTGACTTTCTTAATGGCAAATTAAAAAGGGAAATAATTGTGATATTATCCAGCACAGTTCTCATGTTTATATAATGTCACTCATTTTGCAAAGATTTTAATCGATATTTTCTAGTCGATTAACAGTTTCGATTTAAGTCTAACAAACACAACCTTATAAACAGTTGATTGTAATTCGATTTGTGTTGAGTTGACAAGGTCTGAGAAGACGCGAATGCCTTCGGTATTAGGAGAAATAAATAAAAAATAGCATGACTAAATATCCAATGACAATAATTATCTCTCGACAAATCGTATTCACGATTAAAATGAATTATTCTTCAAGAATAAATGAACTCGACACTTATTTCGACTTTGAAAACTTTAAAATACTTTAAAAAGTGCAATTTAATTACATCATAACAACATACTATGTTATATATTACATTTACAGGATCATTTTAAACGTGGCTATTAATAAATAGCTGCGTTAATAATTTTTGTAACTATTTTTAATAATAGCTTACCTATCAACGTACTTCTTAATTAATGGCTCCTGAAAATGTAATTGAGCTGATTCAAAAATTTTCAATAAACAAATAAGCCCTTAAATATAACCTACTATGATCGACATTTCATAGATGACGATGATTAAATCTCGCTGGATGAGTGCGGGATCGGGTTCAAGTCATGTGTGAAACCCGCCAACGAGGGAAACACGAACACCTCGCATCACCGAGACGGACACGAGCTGGCAGCGGATTTCCCGCTCAGGCAAGAGAATCCACTTGTTCCCGATTGCAAGCTGGACATTGAG